>SJYQ01031805.1:0-73893 GCA_006410935.1 Redunca redunca
GCTGCTGATGCCGCTGCTGCTGCTGCCGCCGCTGTCGCTGCTCGAAGACTGGAACGAAGAAAGAGACACGCGTCACAGTCAGGCTCCTGGGCCTCAGGAGCTCTACTGGGGTTTGACTTCAGATACCCGGGGCTTTCCTGGGGACTCAGATGATCAAGAACCCACATCTGATGCAGGAGACCTGGGTTTGATCCCTGGGTCGGGAACATCTCCTGGAGGAGGAAATGGCAACCCATTCCAGTATTCTTGCCTGGGAAATCCCGTGGCCAGAAGGGCCTGGCGGGCTCCAGTCCACGGGGTCACAAAGAATCAGGACCGGACAACCGCGCACACACAGTTAAGCTACGGCTCCAGCAACTGGGCCAGCAGCGCCCTCCTCCATTCACAACTCCACACGACACTGTGCCGGCAGGGATCAGTGCACGAGCACCAGGAACTCCAGAGGTTAACGCTCTTGTGTAGAATTTTCTTGGGGGCGGGGGGGGAACACATCTAAATTTATATTCCCTCAAGACAAAAACATTGGTTTTGAAATGCCTGCCTTCCATCATGTGAAACCCACAGATTAGGAAAAAGACCGGAAAGAAATACATCACAATAATTATGTTAGATGGAGGAATTCTAGTTGGTGATTGTTTTCTACCGTTTCCTACAACTGTTTGTAGTGTTTTCATTATAAAAATAAACACATATATGCTTCCAGATACTTTAAACATGATTTTTAAAAAGCTAGTTCTATTTATTTTCTGATAAATTACACCTAACAATATGTATATAAACTGAAATGGCAAAGAAAGCCATGGTCACGAATGGCCATTCTTAACTCAAGAAATATCACGGTCTACCAAATTATTTGCAGTTACTTACAGCAGCAGCAGCAATTACTGTACATTTACCTGAAGACCTAAGAAGTCAAAGCCAATTCAAACAGAAAAACAGTGTTCCATGAAAAGTCTCCCCTGACCTAGTGTAGAATCAGCTAGAACTGCCGCCAGCATACCCAGCTTAGCATGCCAGGTGACAAGCAGGCCACTCCACGAGGGAAGAAACCCACCACCAAGAGCATTTTGCCTCCTCTTTGCCTTTCTCCGCCATTTCTCATTACGAGCACTGTCTGAAAATTAAAGCAAGGACTAGAATCCGCATCTAGCAAATCAAGTTTATATCTTAGATTGTTTCACACTCTAACAGCACAGGTGACACTGCTCTGAGAAGACGCGGAAGTTCCTCTCAGATAAACGGAAAAGACGGCTGTGCAGATGCTGTTACAAAGGGGAAAGAAGGGGACAGAGACCTTCAACTTCTAGTCTGTTCTAAGTACCTGGAGCTCAGTTTTAAAGACATGTCTTAAAATTTTTAGAGCGGCCTTTGTTTATGATAGCTAAAAATCGAGACAACCTAACTGTCTAAAACTAGAAGTGACCGATTAAACTTCAACGCAACACACATAAAATGCAACACACGAACTGTAATCCATAATGACAAAACTACGCAGCTGGCTAACAGTGACGACGGAGACATACGTACACCAAAGAAGAAAGAGATCTTTAACATCGTTTTTATAGGTTTCAGAATAATGTACAGTAAGTCTGCTGGTTTTCAAAGTGCTTATGTATACACATAAGGACACCAAAAATATTCTGGAAGGACAGACATGCCAAAATATTTAGCATTTAGACCTACTTTGAAAAAAATCTTTATTTTCTATAGCGTCTACAAAAAAATACTTCTTTTGAGGACAAAATGCAGTCATTAAAAGAACTAAAGAGTGCTACTTCAAAAGAGAGTAAGGTCTTCAGTTTTTTCTGAGACTTAAAAAAATACGATACTGTCAGTATGATTTTAGGAAGGCTGTTTCATCTCATTTAATGTAACAGCTTAAGAACCTCTGAACTATTTCAGTTGAATCATTAGCAGACACCAGACTGATGATGCTTTTAGACTAAGAGAGAACCTACTGAGAACCTAGGAATCCAGGTATATGCACTTTGTATGTTATTTAAATACACATAAAATCTTCTATACATGCTGTCATTAAAGATGAAAAAACAAATCTCTTTCAGAGTGCACTCGTTCCTACTTGCTGCCTTCTCAGACTGGTCTTGGCACTTGGGGGACGGGGGCTTGAGGGAATATGTCACCATCCACAGATGGGCCAGCAGCAACCGGCATAATATAAAACAGTACCACATGATAAGGGTACTGTTTCCGTGAGGCTTCTCAACAATGCACAAGTACATTCGGTATGTACAGGTCACAAAATGAAGCATTTCTATGGGACCACTTCAGAAAGTCTGAAAAGTTACTCTAATAGATCTTAACTTTATGGGATAAAGGAAAGACCATTATTTCCTTTTAATCCTGAAGGTGTAAAACTAAATTTTAAGTCTCTAGCAAAGCCTTAAGATATATGCAGAAATCAATTGTTTTGTCTTATAAAACCGAAAACCTGAGACAAGAAAAAAATTGCATTTCCCCCGCTTGGTGGAGCTTTTCTGGATCAGATTGTTTGGAGGGCCAGGAAGGGAGAAGTATCAGAAAAAAGCACTCAAAAGCCTGAGAGAAGGCAGAGGGACACGCATTGTTTCTGGCGGAAAGAATACGTCTAAATCGTGGAGCAAGCAGGGAACAGAGAAGCCAAAGCTCCTTTTCTTAGTTCACGCGGCTCCCATGATACAGCGGAGGCAGAGCGCGCCTGGTGCTCAGCTCGGCTGCCCTGAGTGCTACTTTCCCACAGTGAAGTCGGTTTAAGACAGAGCCCATTTAAACCCATGGTAGGAACAAAATAACTCTGAAGACTCTTTCTACTAATAACCTTTAGAAAGTCCCCCAGGTGGGACTGTTAATTAGTGAGTCTCTGCTTCATAGAGAGACAGCCGGAATACACGTGTACATTTATTACCTAGAGCTGTATGCTTCCTCTTAATTAGAAAAGCAGAGCAACATCGTATTTTATTTTCCTTCAAGCCCCGGCTTCCCCTCACATCCATCTCCCGGTTCAGTGGTGCTTTTAATTTACATGAGCCTGAAAAGAAAATAAAAAAAATCTTGCTGGTTGTATTACACACTCCATCCCTGGAGTGAGAATGAAGTTCACCCTAAGGCCACTGCAGAATGCGAATTACGCACAAGAGGTGATCCCAGCCAAGTCCATCAGGGCTTCTAACTTAAAACTGTGTTCCCAGAGTGCCCAATGACTTGAGAGAGCTCCAGGTCTGCTAATACCAGTGGGCCCAAAAGACTCCAAGTAAGTTCAGTAGGCCAATTAAAACTACTTCCTAAATATGCATGGGAAGAAAATAAAGGGGCTACTTTGTCTGTGTCTATGAGTAAGTGCATATCCTTCAAGAGAGAGTTGGACTACATCATCTGTTTGAAGTTCCTGCCTAAAAACATGTATGTATCCTCATTACTCAACGAGACAACAGTCAGGTTCAAGATGAAACTGCTTGGGTAGCTATCTGTGCTCGGAGCTGATGCAACATATCACACTTTCAAGAACTTGAACAGTGAGCCTTCCCTGGTGGCTTAGACGATAAAAGAATCTGCCTGCAATGTGGAGACCCAGGTCTGATCCATGGGTTGAAAAGATTCCCCCAGAGAAGGAAATAGCAATGCACTCCAGCATTCTTGCCTGGGAAATTCGATGGACAGAGGAGCCTGGTGGGCCCCAGTCCAGTGGGTCAAAAGGAATCGGACACAATTGAGTGACCAACACTTCTAAAACTTTTGAGTGTTCCTCTATTTTGAATGGATCTTTTAAAAAGTTATTGGGTCAGTGCAAATGTAATTATGATTTCGGACCGTGAATTTTACATCAGTATCAGTCAGTTCAGTTCAGTCACTCAGTCGTGTCTGGCTCTTTTTGACCCCATGAATCACAGCACGCCAAGCCTTCCTGTCCATCACCAACTCCCGGAGTTCACTCAAACTCATGTCCATCGAGTTGGTGATGCCATCCAGCCATCTCATCCTCTGTGGTCCCCTTCTCCTCCTGCCCCCAATCCCTCCCAGCATCAGGGTCTTTTCCAGTGAGTCAACTCTTCGTATGAGGTGGCCAAAGTACTGGAGTTTCAGCTTCAGCATCAGTCCTTCCAATGAATATTCAGGGCTGATTTCCTTTAGGATGGACTGGCTGGATCTCCTTGCAGTCCAAGAGATTCTCAAGAGTCTTCTCCAACACCACAGCATAACTAGGCTCAAACACATCTTTACTAATCAAAATAGGAACCATTTCAATCAACACATTTTCGCCAATGAGAAATCGGTTTGTTTATTTCTGTTGCATAAGTATCCCTGCTTCAGGATTTGATGAGCTCCAGGAAAACATTTTCTGCCTCCTGCTGGTTGTGGAAGAGTTTTCCCTGCAAAAGGTTGTCAAGACACTTGAAGAAGTGGACGCTGGTTGGCAAGAGCTCAGGTGAATACAGCATATGAGGCAACGTGTGAAGCACTGGTTGCATGACATGTGATCAGGTACTGTCGTGGAGAAGAACTGGGCCTTTTCTGTTGACCAATGCCAGGTGCAGGCACTGCAGTTTTTGGTGCATCTCATCGCTTTGCTGAGCATACTTCTCAGACATAACGTTTCCGCTGGGATTCAGAAAGCTGTAGTGGATCACATCAGCAGCAGACCACCAGACAGCAGACCATCATGACTTTTTCTGATGCAAGACTGGCTTTGGGAAGTGTTCTGGAGCTTCTTCTCAGTCTAACCACTAAGCTGGTCGTCACCAGTTATCATACAAAATCCACTTTTTGTCACACGTCACAATCCAATTGAGAAATGGTCCATTGTTGATGCACAGGATGAGAGACGATGACACGTCAAAACTACGATTTTTTTCATTTCCAGTCAGCTCATGAGACACCCACCCACTTACGGAGCCTTTTCACCTTTCCAATTTGCTTCAAATGCCAAATGACCATCGAATGGTCAACAGTGAGTTCTTTGGCAACTTCCTGTGTAGCTGTAAGAGGATCAGCTTTTATGATGGTCTCAGCTGACCACTGTCAATTTCCCATGGCTGGCCACTGTGCTCCTTATCTTCAGGCTCCCCTTTCCTTTCCAAAACTCCTTGAACCACCACCGCACTGTACGTTTGTTACAGTTCCTGGGCCAAATGCACTGCTAATGTTGCCAGTTATCTCCACTGCTTTATGAACCATTTTGAACTCAAATAAGGAAATTGTTAGAATTTGCTTTTTATCTAACATCATTTCTATTGTCTAAAATAAATACAAACAGCAAGTAATAAGTCATATAAAAAAGATAAAAGCCACAAATGCACATTGAAATGATGTGTAACATAACCCCATTTATCTAGAATGTATTCCAGTGTGTGTGTGTGTGTGTGTGCTACGCCACTTCAGTTGTCTCCAACTCTTTGTGACCCTACTGACTGTAGCCCACCAGGCTCCTCTGTTGATGGGATTCTCCAGGCAAGAACACTGGAATGGGCTGCCATGCCCACTTTCTCACCCGGAGATAGAACCTGGAGTCTCTTACATCTTCTGCACTGGCAAGTTGGTTCTTTACCACTTGCACCACCTAGGAAGCCCTGTATTTCAGGATCAAATGGCAAATTTCAATGTTGCAAAAACTGCAATTATTTTTGCACCAACCTAAATTTCAGTTGCTTTGCTACAGGGCTGTTTTCAATGGTTTCTTGAATTTATTTACATTTATTTTTGGCGGTGCTGGGTCTTCACTGCCGCACAGGCTTTTCTCTAGTTGCAGCGAGGAGGTCTGCTCTCCAGTTACGCTGCGAGGGCATCTCATGCCAGCGGCTCCTCTTCTCACAGAGCACAGGCTCTAGGGCACGTGGCCTTCAGCAGCTACAGCTCCCGGCTCCAGAGCACAGGCTCAAGAGTGGGGGTGCTCGAGCTCAGTCGCTCCATGGCCTGAGGGCCTCCCAGGTCAGGGACCGAACCTGTGTCTCCCGAAATGGCAGGCAGATTCTTTACCATTGAGCCACCAAGGAAGTCCCCTGCTACAGGGTTTTAAGTACACAACCTTGACGCCACACCCCGAGTCTGCCAAAACAGTTTTGTCTCAGGCTGGCCCCACTACCCTAGACAGGTTAACGAGAATGAGCAAAAACAAAGTCTTAAAACACCCTCTTACAAAGCTATGCTAAATATTCCCAGGGTCATATAAATTAAAAAAAAAAAAAATCACCTAACATTCTGCTAATTCTTATAAGTTAAAACAAACGGACTTATGGCATCCTAGTTCTAACGATGCACAGATCCCCCTGGTTCTACTGTTTTTGCCATGCCTCTGCACTCCTAATAAAACACCCTCGGGATTCCAGCGATATGATATCAAAGATTTCCCTTCCAGTAGACACAAGAACAAGACAGGCTGTTCCAGTTAAGCCACCTGTTTTATTTCCACATCTTCTCGTTCTCTACCTGCTGTGATTTTATGATACAAAAGATCTTTAAAAGCTCCGTCTCGGTAAGTTAAAAGTATTTTTTTTAAAAAAAGTGGGGGGATGGAGACTTCTCTGCTGGTCCAGTTGGCTAAGAGTCTGTGCTCCCAACGCAGAGGGCCCCGGTTCGATCCCTGGCCAGAGAACTGGATCCCACACACCGCAACCAAGACTCTGTATGCCACGGCTAAGTCCTGCCTGGCACAGCGAAATAAAGTTTTTTTTTTTTTTAAGTTGGAGTCTTTGTATTTAAAAACAGTACAGCTTTCATTCACTCAGGCAGCAGTACTTCTTGTAAGGCATTTACCTACACACCAGAGGCCAGACTCAGTCAAAGTGTCCAGTGTAGTTTTTGTAAAGAAAGATGTTCAAGCTGAAAATAAAGACCATCATTCCTATAACCAAAGCTACAATTCAAACCAAGACGGCCAACCTAAGAAAAGGTCAGCCTAAATCAATTAAATTCAGCTAGTTTTTACCCATCCAGTCACTGTGTGTGGTCAGGGAATAGGGCTACCTTTGGAAAGGACTCAACAGGAAGACGCAAAGTAACCAATCACTTCACTTACTCACCAGACAGAAAATCGAACCTGCTTTAGACCTTAACTACCAGAAATCATCTAGAATGGCTTTCAAAAAACTTTTTTACTCCTATACCTGTAAATTCTATCTCAATTTTCAAAACACTAACCTAACGCTCCCAAGTCATTAAATCTAAGCCACTGGAGTAAATATTCAACGTCTTCAAGGCAAAGACGGATCAGAGTTGAAAAACACTAAACCCCAATTTCTTTACTAAGCTTGCTTTTGAGGTAATATAGTTTCAGAGCATTAACTGGGGGAAAATATTCTTCTCTGTTCCCATGATTCAGGATAAGTCCAGGACCTAGCGGCACTGAATACATTCAGCGAAGTCCCTCAGGCCTTCTGATCCGTCTCCTGGGAGCTGGGTCACGCTGTGGGTAGCTTGCATTCTGGGGCTCACTGACCTGCCTTGTACTAGCTATGTATCTCTGGGCAAGTGACTTTATTTTCTGTGGCCCAATTTTTCCATCTAAAAAGTAGAGATCATAACACCCACCAAAGTGACAGGAAGAAAATGTACAAGTAGATTCAGAATTTCTCTTTACGTAACTAATCTGGCAAGTCGGTTCACATTCTTCAGCTTCCTAGGAAAAAAGAGGCCCATACCATCTCCATTTTACAGATAAGCATGACTTAACTTGTGGCACAGTTCAAAATAATTCCAACACCTCATGCCTTATTTCCCAGTACCTGGCAATATTATTACATTTAGGAGAAAACGGTGAGTTTTGGAAATTAACCCAATGAAAGTTGTTCACATAACAAGAAAAAAATTCTAAACTTAAGTATTTCAAGAAAGACACAGGAAATGTTTCTCTTAAGTGTTTTAAAGAAATATACCTTGTTGGCCCTAGCTTAGAATTAAAAGATACCATTTTCACTATTATGCAGAATCCACTAGTAATGACGTTATTATATTCCCCTTCGTACACAATTGTCAACGAGCACCCAAAGGTCCCTAAACTGGCTATTCTTACTCTATATACCCAATGATCTACTCCAGTGGTAGATTTAATTATTCAGGACTTAACTTTCCATTTTAAAGGTATCCCCCCTGCCATTTGCTGCTCCAGCACTCCCTGGGTTTGCTCGGCCACATTACTCAACAGCACCAGATGCCAGTAAACATGACGAAACTAAGGGCCTACCAGCAAGTTCAGGTTACCATGACAGGTAAAAAGCACCTGTACTGACTGTTAATTATTACCTGGGCAATCCAGTACACACTCCCGACCAATAACTACAGAGTGGTTTAATTGCTGAATTTCTCTGGACAAGTAAGAACACCACACATGAACCCACAGGCTGAACAACAATACACCAACTTCTTCTGTGAGGCCAAGCATGGCACCAGAAAGGGAGTGAAGGTCATTCTCCTCAAAGAGCAACCAAGATACAACCAAACCCAATACTAGGGAGTAGCATTCAAAATAAGAGATCAGAAATGCTTGATTTTTTTAAAAAAATGACCATTTACACTCCTGCTCTCAAGCATTAAAACTGTAGACACAGGGGAAAAAAGATCAATACAAAAAATAAATAAACAAAAAGATCTACTGTACCTTTGAACTAATGCAAACATCATACGGCAGGTCTGACATACAGGCACAAGTAAAGAAATATTTACACTGATACCATGAAAGCAATCATCACACACTCTTTTAATGGAGTCTTAACTCAAAAGAATCATGGAAACTCAATTCTTATCGTTAGATGTGCACGGCAGCTTTTAATCTTTGGTTTTCTTCCATCTGTGAAATTCCCTAGTTATTATGTTAACCAAAAGCTCAACACTTTTCTGCTACCCTAAAGGGGGGAAAAATGATAAGAGGATTTAAAAGAGGGGATAAAAGCTACGGAAAACTCAGTCTCCACGTAGAAGGATCGAGTCTACTCTGGGGTGCGTTAGCTGCTCCTGAATGAGGATTACCTACCTGACAGTTACTGATTTTTTCCCTCCTTGAGAGTTACTTTGGATTTCTGCTAAAGACCGGATAGAGATCAAATCCTACTATCAAGAACTAAAGTACAAATTATTCCAGTTATGCGAGAATTGGGAGGCACGGAGTTCTGCTCTAAGTGACGAGGCTGGGGTTTAGGGACCTTTGCAGTGAGGAGTTTCTCTTTTAGGCCGACAACTGTTGAGGGTCAAAGCTTCAAGTGCGTCATTTATTAATAATAATAGCAGCATGCGGTCAGCTTCCCTGCCCCACTGCAGACCAGGCATTCAAGTGCACAGGAGGGACACAGAAGCACCCAGGAAACCTCAGTTCAGAGGCTCATCCCCCGTCCAGTGGTTGGGACTTTGCCTTCTAATGCAGGGAGTATGGATTCCATCCCGGGTTGGGAGCTAAGATCCCATATGTCTTGAGGCCGAAAAACCAAATCATAAAACAGAAACAATATGGCAACAAATTCAATAAAGACTTTTAAAATGGCCCACATATTTAAAAAAAATTTTTTTTTTTTAATAAAAGAAGTTGTGGCTTCTGAAATACCAACAAGGGTTCAAAAATGGGCTTTCAGAGGTCCATAATACCCATAACATACAAATTCTGGGCATGTGTATGTATTACTACATGCAAACACAGGCTGTTTTGCTGTGGAGAAGGTGGGTAGCATCCTCAAAACAGCCATGACTCAGAAGAAAGAAAAAAAAAGTTAGAAACACTGCAATCAAGTCAGATCACTTTTCCCTACTCAAAGAATAATTTTCATTACCCAGAAGCGGCTCAAGCAGTGAAAACAGCAGGTGCTCTCAAGCACACTTCCTACCTCTGTGTCCCAAGAATCGTGAAAGACAGGATTTCTACTGCTCCTTTTGGTCTGTGGGGGGAGATGGTGGTCTTCTTCACTGCCATTCCTTCTCCTTTTCCTGGAATTAAACAACAAAGAGAAGAAAAAGGAATTGGTCTTCTGCACACTTCAAATTGTAATTTAAACGTATTAAATTTGGTCTCTTGCCTGAGACACAGATCGTCATAATCCAACAGGCAAAAAAGTCACAAG
This sequence comes from Redunca redunca, assembly GCA_006410935.1. Taxonomy (NCBI): domain Eukaryota; kingdom Metazoa; phylum Chordata; class Mammalia; order Artiodactyla; family Bovidae; genus Redunca; species Redunca redunca. The sequence continues at coordinate 10,032 of SJYQ01031805.1, forward strand.
AGCAAAAATGTAAAATAACAGGAGGAAAGTCGAGCTTAAATTAGTACAACTCATTTCTAAAAAGAACCCTGACGATTTGAAATGCCTACTGGGAATAAACAAGCGCAGGAAGACATTGATGACTAAGCTCTCCAACTCTACCTAATTAAGGTGGTCTCGTCCTCCATTTCCTGAAATTACCATTCCAAGTTATCCTAATTTTACTCCTGTCCATGTGGCAACATCTAAGAGGGGAGTGGCTGCCTCTGCCTATTTACGCCTAAAATCCTTATAAAAACGGTGCTACGTAGGAAGAGCATTAGAGGTTGGAGGTAGCCTCTATTCTTTCATTCTCTCTCATCTCTGATTTTCCCCCAATTATCACATTAACACAAAAGCTCTCTGCCCTCCAATGCATCAAATTACTTTTCTGGACAATCACTGCAAAGGCAGCTCTCAGACACATTAACTTGATGGCTGGCTGCACCACCTGGTATTGTAAGAGAAGTTACTTCACCAGCTTGTTGGTGTTACACTGCAGCACCGGTTGCTTAAAACGTCCAGGTTTAAAGAGAAATCACACCTCTTTCTCAGTCAAGTATTCTGAGGTGTATGATGGAGACAGAGTTTGTATGTTTTCTATGCAAAAACTAGTGCTGGTAGAACTCCTAAAACTCCAGGTAGAAAATAGAAATTACTAAAGGAGGTATACTTTTAAGTCAAACTGCATGGAACTGTGCTGCCCTGGTGGCTCAGCAGTAAAGAATCCACCTGCAGCGCAGGAGCCGCAGAAGACCTGGGCGCAATCCCTGGGTCGGGAAGACCACTGGAGGAGGAAATGGCAACCCACTCCAGTACACTTACCGGAGACAGAGCTACAGAAAATTCTACTGGACAGAGCTGGCGAAAGGTTGATTTATACAAAGCAGCATAAGCTGTTATAATGAAAGCTCTCCAGGGTTCAAGTTGCTCTATCTAGAGAGTAAGAGAGCTTTCTGGAAAATACTGAATTTGAATGCACAGTATCTTCAATACAGCTACACATTCTATGTGAGTAGAGGGGCTTTGATCAGGTCTGGACGTTGGCAAAAATTTATCACCCTCAGCTCAATTCTCTTTTACTTGTGAATGCATCTAACGTTATTAATCGATGGGTATGGACCCAGTTTAGGCTTGGAATGATAAATATGGGGGCTATGATTCTGAGAAAAGCACCAGCCAACCGGCGGGGGCTACACCAGTCTAAGCCTCAGTTCAGTTCAGTGTGTCCGGCTCTTTGTGACCCAGTGGACCGCAGCACCCTAAGATTCAGCTGTTTACAAAGCAAGATCTGCTCCTCACCTTTCTCTCAGGGGATTAGATCCTACCTTGATGTACCAGAGGCTAAAAACTAGATAAATATCAGGCTTTAATAATCATTAAATGGATGTGCTAGTTGAACCAAGAAATCGCTACACCCATCCTGACACAACAACAGTTGCAGAACACTGGAGGAAGGCCAGCTTCTGCCCAAAGAGAAACTCCTCGAATACGGTGACGGACCCCCAACTCCTCTTTTATCGGCGTTCCAACAGATGATTGTGCCGGGGCTGCTGAGTCACAGCCAGCAAAGTCATGGCCTGACTACAACTTTCCAATTTCCTCATTTATAACAGGAGAGAAGGTTACTATCTTTCTAGTGACAAGACGATGAACGTCAAGAGGATGGGCTGGTTTTGAAGATTTCAATTAAACTGAGAAAGTCACTTGAAATATCCCTGCCTCATAATTAGCTGATGTCTCCAGGTACCAGAAGGATCTCTTTGGCCTTTTGGGAGTTCTCTCCTTTGGATGGTTCTGGATTAAGAATGAGCCCTATACATTCTTCATTCTCCTTTTTCTAAGCTCTTTGCAGACTTCATCCTTGAAGCATTTGTTTCAATATCATGAATATTTTACAAAACCATAGCTTCATGCTCAACACAATCAGTCAGATTGTAACTTTTAACATTAATGCCATAGGCCAGGTTATAACTTGAGCAGTCACCCTATAACTAATTACATTCTCCCTAGCCATCTAGTTAACAGATTATTGTTTAGCATCTGTTACTTCTCAGGATGGCAGAATACATCACTTTTCATCACTTCACTTCTCTCCAACCCTCCTGTCCCCTCCTGGAGACTGAGCACAGAAGAAATCCTAGAAAACAGAGACTAGTGGTTTTCAAACTTTATTTAAAAAATGACAACTATTTCACCCTACACACACAAAAAAAATCCTTCAATTTATAAAAGAGATAATGGATGTTTTAATTGGAGTAGGGACCTCCCTCCCACACAGCGCTTCCCCAGTGGCTCAGCTGGTAAAGCACCTGCCTACCAAGACAGAAGATGCAAGAGGGTGGGCTCGATCCCTGAGTCGAGAAGATCCCCTGGAGAAGGAAATGGCAACCCACTCTGACATTCCACAGACAGAGGAGCCTGCTGGGCTACAGTCCATGGGGTTGGAAAGAGTCGGACACAACTGAGCAAGCACAGGCGCACATACCCACACCCACCCCTCCTGTATGAAGATCCACCATCACAGACCAACGCTTCCTCTTAAAATTGAGGAAACAGACCCACAGATCTGAACCGACTTGAAGATGCTAAGACAGCTGGATCTGATCCACTGTACTACACAACACACGGGAGCAGAGAAGGCACTGCCAACTCGCGAGACTTCTTTCACAGTAGAGAAGTTACCATGTGAGATTGTGTGAACGAGATAAAAGGAATCTGCTAGGAGTCTAAGCGCATCCAGGATATTTGTGTACAGCACTGGATAAAAGGAATGTTTTTCTGAGAAATATTTAGACTTTTTCAGATATGTGAGACATCCCGAGGGACTGCTGGAAGTACAAACTGGGTGTGGGAAGGAAAAAACTGGCAGTTATATCAGGCTTACTATACGTAAGGATCTTGTGACTAATCTCAGTAGCAAGTTGGTACACTGGGCCCCTAATTTCAAATTCAGCCCACTCTTCTTTCATATACAAGTAGAGGTTTTATGGCCCTCTCACTACATGACCCAAATCAATATGCAGAAGTTTAGAGAACTCTTGATTTTCACTACTGCCCTAAAGAACTTCCAAGATGCTTTCCAGAATCTCAACCCTATGAATTAATATGCTCTAGGGTCAGGTCCCCGTGGAAAGACTGCCAATTACATTAAAAAATCACTGAATACATAGAGGGACAAAAAAACCTACAGCATAATTTACCAAGGCAATCCCCGTCTCATTCACTTAAGCCTCACTGAGATTATTTTGGAAAAAAAAAAAAGAACAGTGAGCCTAGAAGTTCAGCTCAGTCGCTCAGCTGTGCCCAACTCTTTGCAGCCCCATGGACTGCAGCCCCGTCAGGCCTCCCGGTCCATCACCAGGTCCATCACCAACTCCCGGAGCTCACTCAAACTCATGTCCATCAAGTCGGTGATGCCATCCAACCATCTCATCCTCTGTCGTCCCCTGCTCCTCCCGCCTTCAATCTTTCCCAGCATCAGGGTCTTTTCAAATGAGTCAGTTCTTCGCATCAGATGGCCAAAGTATTGGCCTAGAAAGACCCAGGTAAACCAACTGAGCTTTCTAAATCTGCTTCCTGATCAGAAGAATGAAAGATGGGACTTGGTGATATCTATAGTTTTCAGTTCAAACTCCACGATGAGGGATTTTTCTAAATCCGAATAAAGTCCATCTTCTCCATTCTGGGGTACAATCCCAACTTTTTCCTCCCTAACCAAACGAGAAAAAGGAAAAGAATCCTCAGCACCCTCTAGGTTAAGCCCCGGGTCCAGGCTCGGAGGAAAAGTGCGTCGCAATAGAGCCCTACCTCCCGCCTTCGGAGTCAAACGGCTCCGCATCCAAACTGTTTAGAATTCTGCCCGCTCTTCACGCTACGGCCGAGGAGGGAAGCCACAGGTCACCACTTTAGCCCGAGCCCATCCTGCGTCCACGACGGCCCAGCAGGGCACAAGGGCTTCGATCTGACCTAACCCTTCCGTCCTGCGAAGTTAAGCCCAGTCCTTCTTCCCGACCTTGGGGAGACGGGCTGCCCGCCCCGCCGTCCCCTCAAAGGCGCCCGAGAGGCTCCTCTCGAACATCGGCCATTCCTCCCATCCCCCCACCCTCTTAAATTTAGGACAGGGAAGCTTTGGGGCCCCCTTCTCTCCGCCAGGACCGACCGGACTTCACTCCAAACAGGGAAAGACGGGGGGCTGGGAGAGGAAAGATGAGGTCGAGGGGCGACCCGGGCCCTGAGGAGTCACCGCTCCAGCGNGGAGAAACAAGCGCAAAATTAGCATCCTTCTACAAAAACTCAGGTAAGAAAGTAGTTAATGTAATTGGGAAGGACTTTTGTTTTCTAGCGCAAATTAATCCCTGAAAGGATGTTACTTATCTCAAATTATACCTAATGGCCCGCCTCTGGGAATCCTGCCTCCCAGGTTATGAGCTTGAAGCTAAAAATACCTCTGTTTAGCTCCAAAGAAACAGCCTAACCGGGCTCACCTTTGAATGACTGCAGGCGCAGGAAATGAACACACCCCCTCTGCAGGGTGATGGCAACCAGGAAGTGTCTGACTTTCCTCCCTCCCCTTTTAGGATTAAAGAGGCCTGAATTGTTACTCTGGCAGCATGGTTCTTTGGGACACAGATCCACCATCTTCTCAGTCTGCTGGCTTTCCAAACAATGTCACTAGTCCTTGTACCAACAATTCCTCTGGATTTATTGACCTGTTGTGCGATGAACCAGACGAGCTTGGACTCAGTAACGTTAAGGCACCCGCGTTGAGAGGTTACAGCTCGACGGTACAGGGAGGATCTCAGGAGGATTAAGTAAGGATGGAGAGCGTGTAGGCAGACACCTCTAACAGAGGTCTCAATCCCCTTCTAAAATCATTAGTCCAGGGCCCATGGACTGACTTCCATTGTGTGTGTTTTTGTAAATAACTGGTCCCTGTATCTGTGTGCTCAGTCCTGTTTGACTCTTTGCAATCCCATGTACTGTTCCGCCAGGCTCCTTTGTCCGTGGGATTATCCCAACAAGAATCCTGGAGTTGGTTGCCATTTCCTTCTCCAGAGGATCTCCACAGGGATCGAACTTGTGGCTGCATTGGCAGGCAGATTCTTTACCACTGAGCCTCCTGGGAAGCCCAAATGGTTCACAACATTTATTACATTATCTAAGGGGTACTTCCAAAGTAAGAAAAATTCCTATAAAGTTTATTGGCAGAAGACAGTTTTATTTTGCCTGACTTCATGTAGGACGAGGTGGGTTGGTTGCTATGATAAATGGGTTGGCCAGGCCCAGTGCTCAGCTCTGAGAATAAATACAGCTGTGCACAGGGGCTATCTTATCCCTGCCCTCTGGAACTTAATTGAATAAGAAATGTAAACAAATAACTTTCATCTGAGCTTTGGAATGAAATACTACCTTTTCCTGACTGGAGAGGATAACAGAGGCACCAATGGTATGTGGTTTAAGTATTTTTCATTTTTTTGGCGGCAACATACAGCATATGGGATCTTAGTTTCCCAACTAGGGATCAAGCCAGTCCCCGCTAGAAGCCAGTAGAAGTGCAGAGTTTAAGGGTTTTGTTTTTTTTTCCAATGTTTTTATATGGCATAAATTTCACAAAAGTGTCAAACTAAACAAATTTCCCATTAATCCATTGTCGTACAAACCTAGTAAAAAAAATTGGGACCATGTTCCCTCCATTTATGTATTAAGTACGTTAGCCATACTTCTGTGTGTGTGTGTATGTATGCATGTTACTAATATGTTAAACGTTAGTAGCATTCTCATTTTTCATGCTTAGGTAATTGAAGTTACCTAAAGTTCTAATGCTTTCTTGCACCCCAGTGGATTTTTCTATACATACTGCTATAGTCTTTTATTTTTCAACTTTCTTCCCTTGAATGATGTGTTTTATAACAATTTCTTTACACTCATTTGTTATCCAGTTGCCTTGCTACAAAGTTAAATAGCAAATATTTCATTCTGGCTGGCATTTTGAACACCTTTTTCTTCCACTAACCATTAATTCACTAGATATAAGTCCTTTTGCCTGACTCGCCTCCTAGTTAGGGATGTAGAAAAACCCCTTTTGTCATCTTTTGTAATGATTGATTCCTAGAAGACGTTAAAAAATATGAAATAACAACAAGAAATGGAGTCAGGAACATTGACCTTAAAATCCAACTGTGTCTGTTTTGTACCTATAGAAGAAAAAGAATGAATCAAAATAAATGTTTTAAAATGTCTTTCAGCCTGGTTTATTTCAAATGAATTTAAAAGGTACGACACCTAACTAAGGCATGAGTGTTTACCGACTGTATGCTTCCTATCTCCTTGCGTTTGTCTTTTTCAGGAATAGGAGAGTGCTGTTCCACCCAGGATGGAACTGTGTCCTTACTGTAAGAAGCCATTTAAACGATTGAAATCCCACTTGCCGCACTGTAAGATGCTAGGAGCAACTATGCCTGCTGATCAAGAAACCCATCAGTGCGAGCCGGCTACACTCACACGTGGTAAAAAAGTCAAAGCGCCAATCAGAGACTCGATTAAAGAGAAAGAGTTAGGGACAGACAGTAAGAAAAGAAATCGGGAACTGAAAGGGAACAATTCAGAACGGACAGTCAAGTCCCCTTCAGCACCAGCTATTGGTTTGGAAAAAGCAAGTCATAAAAAGGCTGATGAAGATGTGGAGAGTCAAGTTAAGCCCTCCCTCAAAACGTTAAAGGATACTAAACCAAAGGTTGCTTTCCAGGGAGAAACTACAGCTCAGTTTTCTGCATCAGAAAACACCAGTTCTATAAAAGAACTTGCCAGAGCTTTGCCTCAAACAGGAGAGAGTAGAGATAGCCCTTCAGAAATTGAAGCACCTTTACCTCCTGGCCCAGTGGCACCTTCTCAGTCGAATCACGATAGGAAATATTCTTTAGTCTTCCTTAATGATGTACAAGCCACTTCAGCTGATTTAAGGTTGGACAGAGTGGATGCCTCAAGACAGAACCTTCTCGCAAAATTATTCAGTACACCTCTTGGTGATGGTCATAGTTCTGTGAATTGCAGTCACAGGGTTCAAAGAGGAGACGTGTCATCATCAGGCAGAGAAAGAGATTCCAAGGCTGAGGATCACCTCTTAGGCGTCTCTACTGATAGGGACTTAAGGACTGTGGCAAAGAACGCAGAATCACAGATTGCTGCTTTTAAACTTAACCCCTTAGGTAACAGTCAGGGCAGGGAGAACCAGGGAAAAGCACTCCACCTTGGAGCAGAGACTTACGGGAGCCAAGGAGGTGCGGAGAAAAGTCTATCTGTGACAGAAAGGCAGAACTGGGCTTCCCTGAGCCATGATTCCGTCATGGAGAAGCAGCCCCGAGACGGAGGTCCCGGCTTACACTTGCTCCCGCTAACGGGGACAGCTTGCCCTGGGCGTCTCCCTCTAGCACAGTCGCGTAACCAGAGCCCCACCTCTCTGGCTGGAAAATTTCTCCAGGAAGAGAAAGCAGAATCCGGCAGCCGGAGTCGGGTCCCCGCTGTAAAGGTGTTAATGGCGGGTGAGGAGTGGGCTTCTCTGACAACTAAGTTGGACTCTCGGCCCCCAGCATCGCGCCCCCGGGGGCTGCAGTCTGCACATGCAGCCCAGCACCACGCTTCCAGAAGCCCTTTGGCCAGTCAGACCCTGTCGAGCACCCTGGGGCTGGAGTGGTTTCCAGAGCTCTATTCTGGTTATCTTGGCCTCGGGGTGCTGCCAGAGAGGCCCCAGCATTGGAGCACTCGGGCCCAGAAGCCCCTGCCTGTCATCAGTCCCCAGGGCGAGAGACTCTCCCAAGGTAAGCGCGCTCAGGACCAAGCTCATCCAGGCGGCTCCAGGTCTTCTGAGTTACTGGGTTGTCATCCTCTGTACCCTCGCGCTCCAGGGCACTGCACTTGTCACTGCTCTCAGAACATGACTTCCTGCTCTCAGGAGTCAGTTTTAAGGATGGGTCGTCATTCTCCCCTCCCCTCCACCAAGAGCTGAAGGCAGGACTACAGCAGGCTGGCCGGGGATGCTGGTTAACACTTGACCCTCTACACTTGGAAGAGGCACAGCCTCTTCTAGAAGCTGGGTGGGTTTCCATGCTGACAGACTCAGGAGAAGCATAAGGACTTCAGGGTCTGCTGCGCCTAGATTTCACTCAGGACCAGGTTGGGCAGAAAATGGGTTCTGGGCGTGTGGTCAGACGCAGCACCTGGCAGCTCGAGCAGCAGATGGGGTGTCTGGAGTGGGGCCGGGCTGGGGTTAAAGCTGAACTGGGAGGCAGGGCGGTCAAGGCAGCAGGGGGGCGGGGTGTCGAGGACGAGCCGCGGAGTGAGATCCGGGGAGGGGTGCGACCAGAAGTGGGCAGCAGTCCGTGCACTTCCAGAGTTGTGGCCGAGAAGGATTTTGTTCTCGTCTGTTGATCACAGCCTGCGACGCGAGCTCAGTTTGGGTTTCTGTATTGGGGAATGTGTGGCCATCACATGGCCTCCGACTCTTATAAACCAAAAACCGTTGAAGCTGGTTCCACCATTAATGTTCAGACTTCGATGCTGCCAGTGAATGAACAGGAGACCCCAGAGGAGACCCTAGTGACCCTTCAGTTAAAGTCAAGATTTAATTTGTCGTTTGCCCAAGGACTTCAAGGCCATGGAATCTACAAGGATTAAAAAGGGGCGTGGCTTCTCAGAAAGCCTCATAACCTCACCCAGCAATGGCGCAGCCACAGGTTGAAGTTGAATTTGCAGGCAGTCTTTGCGGAGGAGTTTGGGCCATATAGGCTCTGGCTCAGGGAAGACCTTGGACGAGCCTTCCTCCTCTCTCGGAAGCCATTCGTCCTTTGGTACTTACAGGCAGGCCCAGTGGGGCAGCGGTTACTGGGGTAACCATGTGCTGGGGTGCCTGCGCGTTTGCCTCAGTTACCTTAGGTGATCTTATGCCAGTCCTGGGAGATGGCTCTTACCCGTTTTACAGACGAGGAAACTGAGTTTCAGAGAGGGTGAGGAACTGGCCCAGGGTTCACTCAGTCTCAAAGGTCACTTGGGTCTCTGCCAGACGTTTCCAGGCAGCGTTTCTCCTGCTGGGCTGTTGGGCTCCGGGCTGTGGTCACTTACTTTTCCTTCGGGGGAAGCGCCAGCACACAGCTAGTCCGCGCGTGTCAGGTACCCAAGCAGACCCGGGTGAGGGGGTTGCCCCGACCGAAAGGCACCCGGGGCCTTCGTCTTGATGAAGCAGGGTAGAGTGAGAGGCTCTCGTGGCCGAAGAAATGTGGCTGTGTTTGGAGACCTAGGTGTGAAGGTCCGAGGGTGCCCCCGAGCTGGGCATGGTAAATCAGGAGTGAGGGAAATGAGCCTGTGGGATTCGCTGGCACGAGGAGCTATCTTTCGAGCTTTGGGAAGATAGATGCTCATGGATGTAACTACCAGGAGGGGTTGTTTCCTGGCCTGAAAGTGGATTTCAAAAGTCCAAGATTTCAGTCTCAGGAGACTTGATAAGGCCCAGGGTCTGAGATCCCTCAGCAGTCTACCAGCTGCCTTGAGAGCGCTGGGCTGGGAGCGCCGGCTGGGTCTTTGGCAGAATTCCAGTGCTTTGGCTTCAGGGCAGGAGGTTTAAGAGATCTCAGTTCCCAATCTGGACAGGTAAAAGTTTCACATGGTCATTTATGATTCCTAGCCATCATGCCCAAAGACTGATTCTGAAGTAAAGCCTCAGAACCTATTTCCTCGGTGTCTCTGAAGATGAGCCACGTCTGAGAACAGCTTCTGGATGCTGGCGCTGATGCAGGTCCCTGGCACCCAGCAGTGGACTGTTCTCACACTGGCGGGGAGAAGGTAGTTTAGGGGAAAGAAACCAAAACACAGTTTGTGTAACTACGAAAAGTAAAACTTGCCTGATGGGGAGACCAGAAGGTCAAGTAGGAAAACCTTGTTGGGCCCTGGGTTTTCAGCGGCCCAGAAGCCACTACATAAAGGCTGTTCTCTAACCTGCACACGGGGCTACCATCAGTAGGGTGTCCAGGTGAGGGCTTTGAGGACGGGCGCCTGTGGGGAACGGGCGGGGAGCGGTGGGGATCCGAACTTGAGCAGAAGCCTGACGGGCCGGGGCCAGGTCCCCTTGTTGACCAGAGGAGCCCATAAAAGGGGCTGCTGAAGGGAAGCGCGTGTGACTAACCAGCAGCCTGAGACAGGAGAGGTGAGTCGAACCATGCCTCTGGGGTTGTAGCCAGGCCAGAGGAGTGATGGGAACGGTTAAGTCACAGACAGCGGCTGCGGGTGTCTGACGTGCGTCAGCGGAACCCCTGTCCCAGTGCTGCCAGATGCAGAACAGCGTCTGAGGGGTGAGGCCGCAGAGGCTGGCCGAGCGCAACAGCCCCAGGCGCACGACCATTCCTCAGGGATGGAGGTCAGGACCCAGAGCATGGGGCGGTAGGCAGGGCGTCACGGAAAAGAGCTCCAGCAGGACCCTTGTGGGCTTGGGCCTGGGCTCTCCCAGCCGCGGGCTGCTTACATATCCCAGCTCCAGGCCTCGACTGACGTCCACATTAAGTGCCTGGACCCGGAATGAAGTGAGCGGGCTCGGCTGGCTGGAGAAGACCCTGGGAGCCTCTGGGGTCCTGACGCTCCAGGGAAAGGTGGTGCCATTGCAGGCTTCCCAGAGCCGAGCCATTTTCTCAGCTGGATGGGTTTGTCATGCTTTGCTTTCTGAGATGAGAATCTTCAGCCTGCAAGAGAAATAGCTTTTGTTTGGTTTGTGAGAAGCCAGCATGGTGCTTGTCACTTTTAATAAATGGATGATCATCTGCATAGTATTTTTATATCCGCAGCAACTTTACCACACCTGCCAAACCAGTTGTTAATATTTAATTTTCACTTTATCCTGATGAACCAAACCGAGACCAGAGAATCAGCACTAGTAGCGGTTCCCTGCCTGTCATTAAACGTGGAAAGCCGCAAGGGCAGGGCTGTGAGTGCAGCAGAAACCTGCCTTCCTGGTTCTGCTTTAGTTACTGTCGAACCTGAGTAAGAAGCGTGTCCGGGTCAGCGGTGGTGATGGGCTGACACAGTAGGCCTGTCAGCTGTCGGCAGTAGTAACGAGTGCTCACCAGGACAGCAGCGGGTCGTGCTGTTTGCTGAGAAGGTGTTCAGCAGGCGAGAGGAAGTAGATGTGAGTCACCAAGCCTGTCCCGGGGGTCATCTGGGCACTGTATTCATCAGATGAGAGATGATCCAGGTCCCGACCCCCTCGGGCCCCTTAGTCTGCCGAAGAACCTTTTCTTGACGCCAGCTAGGTGGTTTGGCCTCCGGTGCTCACACGTCCGCAGCCCAGGGCAGACCGTCACCCACGACTGGCATGTACTTTTCCCGCAGCCTCGCCCTGGGGACCTCAGGCACCGAGTGCTGGGGAAGAGGACGGATTTAGATGAGCTGTCACAGTGACTTCTGTTTGGAACCCTAGTTCCTTGGGTGGAAAGAAGCGCGACGGCGGTGAGGAGTTTGGAAGCCCCGGCCAGCTCCTCTCTCAGGAGACTCCTGGGAGCTGTCCACACAGGTGAGGCCCAAGTCGCGCCTGCGGGGCTCTCTTGTTGGTTCCAGACTTTCTCTTCCTTCAGCTAGGGCTGTCACAGCCAGGCTCTGTCATAGCCCGGCTCGAGAACGAGAAAAGGATGGCCTTGAGAGCTTCCCATCTTCCTCCCTGCCTTTCTTCATCCGGGAGTCTGATGCAATTAAAGCACTGAAGTGAGATAGTAGCAGCTGCCGTTTATCAAACAGGTTTCATTTTTTTCAGTACCTGCCCACCTCTGCCGTCCCCACGCTCACGGTCCCCAAGCGAGGAAGGCTCAGCTGCAGGACCAGTTGTATTCAGCTCCTCCCCGTGAAACTTTTAACCAGACTCCCCAAAATAAGAGTTACTAATTGAAATTGATTAAAATTAAGCTGTTTTGGTTTTAGCGTTTTCATTTGTTTAAAACGTATATATAATACAGTGGTATGTAAATTCCTCGCGCAGCTATTCCTTTGCCTGAGCTGACTGGGTGACTTGAGTCCCTTGCAGACAAGGGCCCAGTGGCCTGCCCTCTAACGTGAGCCCTGCTTCTCTGCCAACAGGCTGGATCCGGTGCCGCACCAGCGTGAGGAGCGGAGTCGGCGGGCTCACCTTGCTGTTCACCGGCTGCTTCGTCCTCTGCTGCAGCTGGAGCTTCAAGCATCTGAGTAAGCCTCACTCTGCATCCTCAGCAGCAGGCCACAGCCATGACACGCACCTCTGAGGGCTTCTCTGAACTGCGTTTTCATTTTCCAGTTTGCCACTGTCTGACGCGCCCTAATGAACAAGCTGTTGCCCGAGGCTCTGGGGGTTTTTTATTGGAGGTTTTGGTTCTAATGGCCTTGATCAGATTTGACTAGAGTTTACATAGCCGCTCTCCTGCTCCATTGACGATCGTTGCTGGAGATCCGGTGCGCTTTCTCCGTAAAGCTGTTTGCCTGTTGGAAGATCAGGGCTCTTCTCTTTGGTGACTTTCTGATTGCTAAGAACTTCTTTTTAGGATGGAAACCAAATAGCTTTATATCCTAAGAGATGAGAAGCAAACGCAGCTGTCACTTATCAGTGTGTTTAAGGCTGAGAGCTGTTTTATTTAATGTACTTTTAACGGTAAAGAGAACAAGCACCTTTCTAGTTATGCGTTTCAACTTGCTCCAGATCTTACCAGAAGGAAAATGCCTAGATAGCACTGCTCTTTTAATTCCAGATAACATTTGCTCACTTTTAAAGTATTATTGTATTAAAGAAGTCAGAAAAGGCCCAGTATTCTTCCACAACAGACAAAATTCAAATGCTTTCAGATGAAAATTTTCAGTGCAAAAGTGTAAGATCATTATTAACACTAGAGGCCAGTAGAATTCACCAACTTCCAGAATGTCAGGTTTGATTCTTAGCTGGGCTTGGCAACTAATTCAGTGCCAAGACAGAGGGCGTGGGTCAAGACGTGCATCACGTCTGCAGCAAGTTCTCGCATCCTGACTAGCCAGCCACAGCTGCCCACCCTCGTCTCATACGTGTGGCCATCCGTGGGAGAGGAATTCCTTTCTGATCACGATGCCTAAAATCCCACGTCGTTTCACAGGGGAAAAGCCTCCCCTGAAAAAGAGACCATTCAGGTGATGCTGGAGTTTCTGTCTCACATCTTTAAATTGAGACTGAGGAAAGTGAGCATAAGACTTTATTTCCAAATTTATAAAACAAATACAGGGGGATGATCTTCAGGGGCGAGAGGTAGAAGCCGTCAAGCAACTGCCTCGTAGACCCTTATGTTTGTCTCTGTTTATCCCAAGAGCTGCAGCGCTGGCGTAATCAGCGCTGACCTGGACGCCACGGAAAGCTCTGGCGCTCTGAGGCGAGGACGGTGGAGACACTGCAGAGCGCGTCCAAGAGCGGACACTGCACGGCGGGCGGGGCGGGGCGGAGAGAATAAAGTTACTGGAACCCAACCATTCTGGAGGAAGCCAGGTGTTTTTTTTTTAAATGTGGACACGTCTGGTTCTCTGGATGTTTCTTTTGGCTTGTTCTCAAAAGTGACTGAAAGTTTTGGAGAAAAACTTGAGGTTGTTTAATCGTAAAGGCGGATGTTATTCATGGAGACAGGGAGATGACAGGAGTTCATCGTTAAAAATTTAAAATAGCTGTTTCCTAATTCTCGGTAAAAATAATCCCAATTCTAAATCATTTCTCCCCCAAACTGTTGTCTGCATCTTGGCATCGTGCTGTTCATCTCTGCCGGATGCTGGTTCAGAAGAGCATCTGAGTGGGTGGAAGTCAGCTCACTTCAGACCCTTCCCCTTGCGGGTGGATGGGCTCCTCTGGGTCCTTGACCAGCTCTCAGCAGCTGTGAGGAACAAGCAGAGGGTGGGTTCAGAGTTGCAGGTGAGCCTCTGAAAAATCCTTGGCGGGTGATTTTTTTTTTCTTTTAAGCTGATTGAAACAGCACACTTCCAGAATGTTAAATCATCTCTTCCACATCTGCAGTGAGTGCAGCAGTGAACGAGTGGGTTCTTCTCATCTCTTCCTGGAAGCGTTTTAGAATCCGACCCCTACACCCCCCGAGAAGCTGAGTGAAATATTCACATATTCCTCCCGCTTCGTTAGGGCTGCGTAAGGAGGGTGGGTTTGGGGGTTTCTTCCCTGGTCAAAATATTCCATGTTCTAGTTTTATGACTTCTGCTTTGGACCCTAGACAATAACTTGGATAAAGGCTTCGTGGAAATCCAGTGTAGATCGCACAGATGGATAAGGTTTTCGGATCCTTTTCTAGTATCAAGGGTTGATTATGTCTCGGATACAGATGTGCCCCTGTTGGACCAATGAGTCTGTTTGGGTCTTAGCTTTGCTTGTGATCCTCAGGCCAGAACACGCTTTCAGCCCCTTTTTTGACCCCACTCCTCCAGAACTACAGGAAAGCAGGTATGCTGTCGTAAAGCCAGCTCTCACACATTTGCACCTCTCTCCCAGCTCTGTCCCGAGAACTCGATGCTGGCTTTATCTCCCTTTTCTGTTCTTCAGTCCCCTGCCTCCCCACCCTCTCTAATTGTCCCCAGTGGGAGTACAATTCTGCATCGAATTCTCCTGGTTAAGGAGAAGGTGTACTGGAATTGTCCACAAGGAAAACTTCACAGTTGAGGAAGAGTGTGGTAGAGGTATAACTAAAATAGAGGGAGGTTAGTGCGCCTGAGAATGTCACCGGAACCCCCTCTGGAAGGGCTATGTGGCCTTTGTAAACGGCCCAGAAGAGACGCGTGGGGAGCAGGCCCTCCTGCAGCTCCACCTCTGCCTCACTCTGGGTCAGAGCCGCTCGGGGCCTCTCCCTCCCCTGCAGGGTCCACAGACCACGAGAGCCCACAGGCACGAGCCAGCGTGGGCCTGTTCGTGCGTGAGGTCTCGGGGACACAGCCCGCGTTGTTGGTCAGGTGCTGGCTGGCCGTCACAGCAGAGACGGTAGAGCCTGCGGAGCTGAACGTGGCTCCTCTCTGGCCCTCCACAGAAAGCCTGCTGACCCCTGCCCTGGGCCCACAGGACCTCACGGGCTCCTGCGTCGGAGGGATGAAGACGACCCGGGGTCCACTCTAAAGCGTTCAGGGCTGGGACATGTTTCAGGAGGAGCCTTTCTGAACTCAGTACCTGTCGAGATCATTTTCCTCACTACCATAAAGAAACCAGTGTGTTGGTGGGAGCTTCCCGGGGTGAGCAGCAGCGCTTAGATTCCGCTTCCAGAGCAGCTGCATGAATCCCCACCACGGCTTCCAGCCATGTGCCAGGAAACGCAGCCTGAGAACCCACCTCCCCTCCCCCGCTGCAGCTGAGGTCACGGTGATGCCCAGGCTCCCCCGTCCTGGACTCCAGGGCAGGTCCTGTCACCCGCCCGTGTCCCACAGCACCTGACCACCCTGCTGTAACACGCGTGGCCGGGGAAACGGCGGGCGTCCCTGCTGTCCACTTGAGATTAATCCTGCCTTTACTGGAGAGAGTATGTTTTTCTATATATATAAAAATTCTCAGCTATTGCAAATGAAATCATTTTGTTGTATCGTAAGTGGAGTGTTTTATGTTATGGGAAACCCTATCTGCTGTCACTACTTTATCACACCTTCCTTTCCTGGTTAAGTTACCTGGTTTACCTGGTAACCTCCCTGTAACTTACCTGGTAACTGCCTTACCTTACCTTTCCCTGGTAACCCTAAGTTACTTTTAATACCTGCTTCTCCTCCAACACAGTGTTGCTCCTACATATTACTACCGCCACTCTCCATAACGAAAATATCCCTCTGTTCTGGGTACGTGCCTCTGTCGGACACTCACCTGTGAGATAAGCAGCACGTCTGTCCTTGGACAAGTATCTCACTTAACTGGAGCCTCCCTGTTCCAGGCCGTAAAACGGGGACAGTTAGGCCTACTCTGCCGAGATTGGGTGAGACGAGAAGTCTCAACATAGTAGGAATGAGACAACACCGCCTTTGCCGACACCTCCTGTGGCCTCGTCCTGTGTCCACGTCCTGAACTGGAATCCAGCAGGAGGCCCCACCTCCGTCCAGCCAAACTCGGCTGCACCTGGGTGCTTGCTTTCGTCAGCCAAGCCCCGTGCACCCACCGTTCTTCACCTGCCGCCCGCTCACGACCACCCAGGAAGGCCAAAGCAGCCATCACACTCCCCTAGAGAGAGGGTGCCGGCTTGAGAAGGTTGGTGGTCTGGCTGCATGCCATGTGTCACATACCCGCCCAGGGAGGAGCTGTCTGCTGGGCCAGCGTGCTCTTGGACGACCTTGCCCCCCACTCCCCCCAGCCTTTTCCCCTCCCACCAAGTGGGATGAGGCTGCTGCCTGTGTCTGCAAGACCACACCGTCCCTCTTCTCTTCCTCCAGCAGCCCGGCCTGGCCTCTCTGCCCCTCCCCCCGTGGGTTAGGCTGCCCAGGGGCTGAATTAGACGATGACACAGATCACACGGTGCTTGCTGCCCCACATCACTTCCTCACCTCCTGGCGCAAGCCTCGTTGGTACCGTCTGCCTCCCCTCCCTGTCCCCGTGATCCCTCACGTAAGATGAGCACAGGATCAAATCCTGAATTTAAGGAAGCCATCCAGGGAAGCAGCTGTTGTGCAGAAGAAACTTGATTTAACCGCCAGTTTACAGCAGCAGCTCAGGCCATATGCAGCGGATGTGCCCGGGAGCGGCGTGCATGCGCGCGGCCACGGGGAGCCAAGTGGGCTGCACTCGGGTGTGAGCCGCACCCCCAGGCTGGCCGTGCAGGCGGGGCGCTCCGCCGCTCTGCGAGTAACTCGCTGCCACAGACAGTGAGCCCCACTCCTGCTGTGTCTTCAGCAGCTCGCTCGCTTTCAGAAGAGGAGGCGGGAAGCAGGCTGCTGGCCTCTCCTGTGCTGGTTAGGGGGCAGCAGGCTCACTGAGGACAGGGCCCAGCACGGCCTTCCGGCGTCCTCACTACAGAAGGTCCTCCAGTTCCCCAGACCAACGTGGAGTCTTTGTTTTTAATGACTCTTACCAGTTGACTCTTACTGGCAAAACAGCTCGTCTTTCAACTAAAAGAGAAAAAGTTAACTGACTTTTTGTAGATTCCCATCCCAAGAGAAAAAAATGCTGAATTGTCTCAGGCACCATAGGAGACCATTAGCTGGCTTACTGAGGAACCTGGCTTCTACTCTTAAATGAAGTTCCTTGTTTGGCCTGAGAAAGGCCTTGAGATCCACGCCCAGCATCGCTAACCCCGAGAACAGGGCTGGACGCGTAAAGTGGACAGCCATCGTGTGAAGAAGGCGAGCCCCATGCCCCCCTCACCTCTCATCCCAGCAGTACTGCTGTCTTGCAAAACAGAGAACGCAGAGGATAATTTAGAGTCTGTCTCTGGAAGGTGTGAAACATGATGGTTTTCTTCCTGATGAACCAAAGATAGCAACCAAGAAAGGCCAGGTGTGAGCTTCCCTGGTAGTCCAGTGGCTGAGAATCCGCCTGCCGATGCAGGGGACACGGGTTCAATCCCGGATTCAGGAAGACCCCCAGAGGCCGTGGGGCAGCTAGGCCTGTGTGGGAAACTACTGAGCCCCCCAGCCTAGAGCCCGAGCTCTGCAGCCAAGGAGCCGCCGTGACGAGAAGGCCGAGCTCCGCAGCTAGAGAGGAGCCCTTGCTCGCCCCAAGTGGAGACCCAGCACAGCCAAAAATGAATTCTTTAAAAAATGCAAGATGGGTGACATTCCCTTCCTTACCAAGCTGCCCCCTCCCCCCACCACATCTTAAGACCATTATGTATAAAGAACTCAAGGGATCATTGGGCAGCAAAACCGGGCCTGAGAGATGTTTAACTTGTTAGCCTTTTAAAGAAAGAAACTGTCTGGCAGAGGAAGCAAATAAAGCAAGGTTGAGACTTTACAATTGGAACATTTGGTTTACCAGCCAAATTGCCCCATTCTCTCTTCGCCAAAACCTGAGTCTGGCTTCTTAACCCGCTGCTAATCACCCTTCTGGTCCTCAGCCCGGCAACAGCCCAGCTCCGTCATCACTCACCCTGTAGCACGGGCGCTCCAGCACCTGAGCCCCAGGCAGTGGGCGGCCCCCGCCTCACGGGGCCTGTCTGAGGATGAGGAGGCAGGCACTCTTGTCAGGGAGCGGGGCTCGCGGGGTTCCCAGGCAGGAGGAAGTATGGAACCCAGGGGCTGCTTGACAAGCTGCGGATAAAGTGAAGCCAGGAGGAAACACTGCAGACCCCGCCCTGTGTACAGACGAGGCGGCTTTACACAGAGGTCAGAGGGCCTGGCCAGGCGTTCAGGCTGTGAATGGCCTTGTTTTACAGCTTAATTGCCGAAAGCATCCCTTTGGATGGAAGTTAGAAATGGGCTTCTGAATTCCCCAGTGCAGACGATCCCGCCCCCCTGCCATCAGCTGTCCCACCGGGGACCAGCAGGGGTCGCCCTCCTCCCCCGCCAGCACCACCCCAGCCTGGGGCTCAGGAGGGAAGCCTCATGCTCAGTGGTGTCCGACTCTTTGGGACACCACGGACTGTGGCCCGCCAGGCTCCTCTGTCCATGGGACTTCCCAGGCGAGAATACTGCAGTGGGTTGCTATTTCCTTCTCCAAGGGGTCTTCCCAGACCAGGGATCGAACCCATGTCTCCTGTTTCTCCTGAACTGGCAGGCCGATTATTTACCACTGAACCACAAGGGGCAGCACTGGGTACAGAACCCCTACTTAGCAAGAGTTCAGTGGCCACCCCAGCACCCGTGCTCCCCACTGGGCCTCTGTCAGACTTAGCCAGCATCCAGCCATCCCCACCAGGGACCAGCAAGCATTTTCTACAGAAACCCAAACAGTAAATATTTTTGGCTTTGCAGGCCATCTGGTCTGTGTCGCAGCTACTCAACTCTGCCATCGTGCCATCGTAAGCGTGAGCACAGTCAGAGACAGGAAATGTGAATGATGAGCTTGGCCCGTTCCAGTGGAACTATTTATAAGCGTTGGAATTTTCATGTCCATGTGTCAAAAAATACTACATTGGGTTTTTCTTCTTTTTTCTTCACAACCTTAAAAAAAAATCACCCTTAGGTTCCAGGCTGCACAGAAACACAGGGCCCGATTCGCCCGCAGGCTGTGCTTTGCCGACTGGGGATTATCGTTCAGTCGCTCAGTCGTGTCCGAGTCTGCAAGCCCACCGACTGCAGCGCTCCAGGCCTCTCTGTCCTTACAGTCTCCTGGAGTTTGCTCAGACTCGTGACCCCGGATGCAGGCCCTCATTATCAAGGCTTGTTATCAGTGGGAGCAGCATCTGTTCCCATGGGGACCAGCCACGAGCAGGGTGGCCCTGACGAAGAACAGCTCTAGACCACAAAGCCTCAGCTTGGCCGCAGGTTCCTTCATTAAAACCCACACGTGTGTTACTCGAGCCAAAGAGGGAGAGGGGCTCAGGGGCTGAGACGCTCTGCCAAAAGCAGAGATGACAGAGGTGCGAGGGAGTCTGGGAGGAAGGACCCCGTATGAGCGCCTTTCCCGGGATGGGCACTCAGAGCAGATGGTGTGATAGTGAGAGCTTGTGGGAACAGTGCAGGGCTGGGGAGTCACGGTTCCCCGGGGAGCCGCGTGCTGGGAAGGAGTGAGCGCGCCGCGCCCTGCCTGCCTGCACTCACCTTCAGGTAACTTGGGTTGAATGAAACATTCATCTTGGGACTGAAGGAGGCATGGCGAGACAATCACAGCCTGGCTCTAAGCCCCCCTTCCCACCACTGGCTTGCTAACACCCGCTGCACCAGCCTGCTGCCCCGATCGCGTGTTCTCAGAACCCCACAGGGAAGGGCCTGAATAAGCACCAACAGGACGGGTTAGAGTTCAGCACGGCCAGCAGGACCAAGGAGAGGTAGCGCAGGGGGAGCCCCGCCCCGAAAACCTCAGCAGTGGATGCTGGCCGGACACTTCACTCCCCACCTCGGGCCAGTGAAGGTACAGAAGGCTCTAGAAGCCAGAGGGGGCCCAGCACAGGGTGGGGGCGGGTCGGGGGTGGGGGTCAGGTTGGTCTCTCACATTTACTGTGCAAACTGGCATCTGGGTCCTTCCAGGCAGAACCCAGCTAAGTAGTTAGTATACTTTGTCCTGCAGACATTTTGGTACTTACACAGCGGACCTGCTGGGCAAAGAGAATGGCTAGACGGATCTTCTTTAGCAAGGGAAGTGGGGGGCAGAGCCCACAGGCCACCTCAGGAAGGTGCACCCCTCCCCTGCCGGGAGGCACCCCCACATCCCCTGGAGCCGCCTTTCCGTCAGGGCCTCACCGTGCTTGCAGAAACCTCGGTCGTACCACGGACAGTCCTGGGTCTTGAAGGCCGGCTTCACGTGGAGGAACGGACGTTCCTTGTTGCAGTCCCCTGAAAATCCCAGGAATCTTTGTACACAAGCAGGCATGTCTTCAAGGTCATGTCCACCCTCCAGGAACAAGACTGCCCCTGCCCCTTGCATATAGGCCATTTGCCTGCCTTCTGGGGGTCAGCACTTTTTTGAGGACAGCAAGAAATTTCTCCTCCCTCCTGGAGGCTAAGACAGGCAGATACCACACGTATTGGCTCACTGTAGCTTGGGTGTGAATACACTCATCTGGAGGAGGTGGGGCAGGGCCAGATGTTCAGAAGGAGGGACTGGAACTGAAGGTATTCAGAGGCTACTTGGGAGAAGGAATGAGGAGAGGTGGGGAAGAGGAGACCCCTAGCCAGCAGCTAGAGATCCAGGAAGACCCCGACCCTGCGTGGAGATGTTGCTCCTCTGACTATGGGATTTCCCAGGCAAGATACTGGAGTGGGTTGCCAGGCCCTCCTCCAGGGGATCTTCCCGACCCAGGGATCGAACCTGCATCTCTTATGTCTCCTGCCCTGGCAGGCGGGTTCTTTACCACTAGCGCCACCTGGGAAGCCCTGTACCATGGTTAAAGCTTCATCTCTACGATGAAACCTATAAGGCTTCCAGAACCTACATAGTTCTTTCTGGGGNACTTGGATTTATTAAGTTTCCTAGATTCAAGGATTTGTGTCTTTCAACAGTTTTACATAATTCAAAGATGCTATCTCCTCAAATATTGTCCTCCTACTCATGTTCTCTATTATATCTCTGTAGAACTCTGATTAGATGTATGTCAAACTCTCTCACTATATTCTCCATGTATAAACTTCTCTCTTATTTTTATCACTTTCTTGTATTTCTGGCTATACATATATATGCTCTCTTTACTGAATCTTAAAGTTTATTGTCTTTTCAACAACATCTGATATGCTATTTAATCCATACACTGAGTTTTAAGTTTTAAATACTATACATTTTTATGTCTAAAATGTATATTGTTTCTTTTTCAAATCTGCTGTTGTTATAATGTATTGTCTCTTGTTTACTGTTTTTGCTGGCTTCTCTTACTTGTTTAAATGTATTGAAAGCACTTTTTATACAATGTCAGAAAACTTCAATCTATAAAGTCTCCAAGGTTCCCATTCTATTCTCCATCGTTCTGCTGGCTTTCTCTCATTATGATTTGTGTATTTTTTTACTGGAGTTATTCATTATGATAATAGTGTTATCTATAGAAACTCTTTGAGATCTAGAATAAACCTGACCTTTGCCAAGTGTGGGATCACTTTTAAATTGTTTCACTTTTAAATATGCCAAATGTATAGTATGAAAATAGAATGTGAATCCTAATAAAGAGTGGGTATGTTTAGACCTTTTGTTACAAATTTCACTGTCTTATACCCAGTGCCTAAGTTGGTACAGCAAAGTTTCAGTGCTGTTTCCTTTTCTGGTTTACTTATCATCCATCCATACATTGCGAGTAATCTATAGCAGGAGGAAATTTAGTTTTACTCAGAGGTCTCCTGTTAGAATCCTATGTTGGTCAGGCTCTAGGCTTTGACTTCTATTCTCTATGATCCATGTAGCCATCCAGGTAAAAGCTCAAGGTCTTAAAGATTTAGCATAAAACATGAGGATTAAATCTGGCATTAGCAGTCACACCAGGATTTCTGCTTTTATTTTATTTTATTTTTTTACCTCTGCAGATTCCTTCCTTTCATGTCAGTACAGTTGTGCACTTTAAAACAGTTCTAAAAGAAATTCACAGAAATTTAGGGTTATTTAGGGTAACTAATCCTTATACCATTTACTGCTGGAAACAAAAATACTTTCCAAGTAAAGCTGACATTGAAAATATTTAGAAAAATGATAAATTTTTTGGTCTTAAAATCTCCCTTAAAAGATTTTCTATTATCTCCCTATGGTAGACTGTCAAAATGGCCAAATTCTTCATTTCTCTGTATTCACATCATTGAAATCTCATGTTGCAGCTCCTCCCACAAAAGTCAGTTTATTTCTCCACGATCTTGAATCTGGGTTGGCCATTTGACTTGTTTTGGTCAATGGGACATTAACAAGTATAACACAAGGTGAGGCGCAAAATGGTCTTGCTTACTAAAGCCTGCTCTTTTGTCGCATTTGGAACTCAAAGACTACCATGCAAATGAGTCCAAACCAGTCTGCTGGAGGATGAGAAGCCATATGGAGGTACTCAGGTCAACAGCCTGCCAACCACTGCCAGCTGACCCATCATATCATTATAATGAGGTGAGGAGAGATAGCAGAGCCAAGTCAGATTGGAATAACTGCCCAGCCAACCCAGAGAAACATGAGCTAAATAAAAGATTGTTTTAAACTATTAAATTTTGGCTTAAAGCAATAGGACAAACACAATCTCTTAAGAATATAACTGTAGATTCATAGCTCAAACCTCCTTATAACAATTTTATTGTCATTACTCTTTGTCCTGTCTCAGTTTCTGGGCATGTAAAAATGGCCACAGAGCAAGATACTCTCTCAGGTCAACTAGTACTAAAGGGGTTTGCCAATTCTCAGTATAAAATACAAACCATACAGAACTTTGCCAAGGTGGAGTAGAAGGACAAGAGCTCACCTTCTCATGAAAATACCAAGATCACAACTAACTGTTGAACAACTGCCAACAAAAAACCACTGGAACCTACCAAAAAAGATATCCTACATCCAAAGAAAAGAAGCCACATCAAGATGGTAGGAGAGGAACAATCATGATCAAATCAAACCCCACAGTCCCTGGGTGGGTGAATCACAAACTGAAAAACAATTATATCACAGAGTTTCTCTCACAGAAGTGAAAGTTCTGAGCCCCACATCAGGATCCCTAGCCTGGGGGTCTGGCATCAGGAAGAGGAGCTCCCAGAGCATCTTTTTTTTTTTTTTTCCCCCCAAATCATCTGTTTAATTTCATGAACTGGTCACATGTGACACATTGCCAGATATCATTACAATTTTTAGCAAATTACATTGAACCACACTTTTTTTTCTAGATGATTATTTAAAAAATCCTTCTGAAACTCTTCAATATACCACACTAACAAACTGGAGAATAAAAACCTTATGATTACCTCAGTGGCTGCAGAAAAATCTTTTGATAAAATTCAACACCCATTTATGATAAAAACTCTCCAGAAAGTAGGCATAGGGGTAACCTCCCTCAACACAATAAAGGCCATATATGACAAATGTACAGTTAACATCATATTCAACAGTGAAAAGCTGAAAGCGTTTCCTCTAAGACCAGGAATAAGACAAGGATGTCAACTGGTCACTTTGATTCAATATAGTTTTGGAAGTCCTAGATATGGCAATCAGAGAAGAAAAAGAAATAAAAAGAATCCAGATTGGAAAAGAAGAAATAAAACTGTCACTGTTTGCAGATGACATGATACTATACATAGAAAATCCTAAAGATGCTACCAGAAAGCTATCAATACTATAGCTCATCAGTGAATTTGGTCAAGTTTTAGGATACAAAATTAATATGCAGAAATATGCATTCCTATACATTAACAATGAAAGATCAGAAAGAGAAATTAAAGAAATAATTCCATTTACCATCACATCAAAAAGAATAAAATACCAAGAAATAAACCTACCTCAGGGGACAAAAGAACTGCATTTTGAAAGCTGTAAGAAGCTGAGGAAAAAAATCAAAGATGACACAAACAGATGGAAAGATATACCATATTCTTGGACTGGAAGAATCAATATTGTCAAAATGACTATACTACCCAAGGCAACCTACAGATTTAAGGCAATCCCTACTGAATTACCAATGACGTTGTTCACAGAACTAGAAGAGAAAAATCTTAAAACTTGTATGGAGACACAAAAGACTCCTAATAGCCAAAGCAATCTTGAGAAAGAAGAATCAGGCTCTGTGACTTCAAACTACACTACAAAGTTACAGTCATCAAAAGAGTATGGTACTGGCACAAAAATAGAAATACAGATAAATGGAACAGGATAGAAAACCAGAAATAAACCCATGCAGCTATGGTCAATTAACTTATGACAACTGACTATACAATATTGGAAAGACAATCTTCAACAAATCTTCAACAAATCGTACTGTGAAAACTGGACAGCTACATTTAAAAAGTGAAATTAGATCATTTTTTAACATAATACACAAAAATAAGCTCAAAGTGGATTAAAGACTTAAATGTGAGACTGGACACTATAAAACTTTTAGAGGAAAATATAGGCAGAACATTCTGACATGAATCGCAGCAATATCTTTTTCAATCCATCCCCCAGAATAATGGAAATAAAAACCAAAATAAACAAATGGAACCTACTTAAACTCAAAAGTTTTTGTAGAGCAAAGGAAGACCACAAACAAAACAAAAAGACAACTCACAGATTGGGAGAAAATGTTTGCAAATGATGTGACTGACAAAGCATTAGCCTCTAAAATTTACAAACAGCTCATGATGCATAACAGCATCAAAACAAACAACTCAATCAAAAAATGGGCAGAAGACCTAAATAGACATTTCTCCAAAGAAGACATACAGATGGTCAAGAGGTACATGAAAAGATGTTCAACATGTCTAATTAGAGAAATGCAAATCAAAACTACAATAAGATATCACCTTACATCAGTCAGAATGGCCATCATTCAAAAAAAAAAAAAATCCACTAACAATAAATGCTAGAGTGTGTGTGGAGAGAAAGGAGCCCTGCTACACTGTTGGTGGGAATGTAAATTGGGACAGTCATCATGGAGAACAGTATGGAATTTTTTAGTTTTGTTTTTTCCGTAAAAAACTAAAAATAGAGCTACCATATGACTCTGAAATCCCACTCCCGGGCATATATCCAGAGAAAAACATGATCCAAAAGGATACATGCACCCCAGTGTTCATTGCAGTGCTGTTTACAATAGCCAAGACATGGAAGCAACCTAAATGTCCATCAACAGAGGCATGGATTAAGAAGATCTGGTACATATATATAATGGAATAGCACTTAACCATTAAAAAGAATGAAATAATGCCACTTATAGCAACACGGATGGACCTAGAGATAGTCATACTGAGTGAAGTGAGTCAGATAGAGAGGGAGAAATATTATATGACATCTCTTATATGTGGAATCTAAAAAGAAATGATACAAATGAACTTACTTACAATACAGGAAGAGAACCACAGACTTGGAAAATGAACTTATGGATGCCAGGGGGAGGGATGGGGGGAGGGATAGCTGGAGAGTTCTGGATGGACATATGTACACTGCTATGATTAAAATAGATAGCTGACAAGAACCTACTGTGTAATATATTGAACTCTGCTCAATGTTGTGTAGTGACCTAGATGGGAGGTGAGTTTGGGGAAGAATGGCTACATGTGTATGTATGATTGGGTCCTTTCGCTATTCACTTACATTGTCACAACATTATTTGTTAATGGACTATACCCCAATACAAAATAAAGTTGTTTTTTTTTTTTAAAGCAAGAAAAAAAAATATTGTCAAAATGACTATACTACCCAAGGTAATCTACAGATTCAATGCAATCTCTATTAAATCACCAATGACATTTTTCACAGAACTAGAACAAAAAGATTTAAAATTTGTATGGAAACACAAAAGACACCAGATAACCAAAGCAATCTTGAGAAAGAAAAATGGAGTTGGAGGAATCAGGCTCAGACTTCAGACTATACTATAAAGCTATAGTCATTAAAACAATATGGTGCTGGCACAAAATCAGAAATAAAGATCAGTAGAACAGTATAAAATGTCCAGAGATAAACCCATGTACATATGGTCACCTAATCTAAGAAAAAGGAGGCAAAAATTTACAATGGATAAAAGATAGTCTCTTCAATAAATGTTGCTTGGAAAACTGGACAGCTACATGTAAAAGAATGAAATTAGAATAGTCCCTAATACCATACACAAAAATAAACTCAAAATGGATTAAAGACCTAAATGTAATGTTGGATACTATAAATCTCTTAGAGGAAAACATAGGCAGAATACTTTCTGTCATAAATCGCAGTAATATCTTTTTCAATCCACCTCCTAATGAAAATCAGGACAAAAATAAACAAACGAGACCTAATTAAACATAAAAGCTTTTGAGCAGCAAAGGAGGCCATAAGCAAAATGAAAAGACAGTCCTCAGAATGGGAGAAAATATTTGCAAATGAAGCAACGAATAAGTGATTAATCTCAAAAATACACAAACAGCTCATGTAGCCCAATACCAAAAAAACAATCAAATTAAAAAAATGGGTGGAAGAGCTAAACAGACATTTCTCCAACAGCACTAATTATTATAGAAATGCAAATCTAAACTACAATGAGGTATCACCTCATACTGGTTAGAATTGCCATTATCAAAAAATCTATAAACAATAAATACTAGAGAGGGTGTGGAGAAAAAGGGAACCCACTACTCGTGTTGGTTGGAATGTAAATTAGTGTAGCCACTGTGGAAAACAGTATGGAGGTGTTTTTAAAAAGTTAAAAATAGAACCACCCTATGATCCAGCAATCCCAATCTTGGGTGTATATCCAGAGGAAACTATAATTCAAAAAGATACATGTGCCCCAATGTTCACTGCAGCACTATTTACAATAGCCAGGATGTGGAAGCAACCTAAATATCCATTAACAGAGGAAACAAAAAATATGTGGTAATATATACAATAGACTATTACTCAGCCGTTAAAAAGAAGTAAATAATGCCATTTGCAGCAACATGGATGGACCTGAAGATGATCATACTAAGTGAAATAGGCCAGGCAGAGAAGGACAAATATCATATAGTACCACTTCCACACAGAATCTAAAAAAACAATACAAATGCACTTTTTTATAAAACTGAAACAGACTCACAACCTTAGAAAACAAACTTACGGTTACCAAAGGGGAAAGGTGGGGGGGCGGGGATGAATTTGGAATTGACATATACACATTATTTTGAGTTCGGAATTGACATATACACACTACTATATTTAAAATAGATATCCAACAAGGACCTACTGTATATCACAGGGAACTCTACCCTATATTCTATTATAATCTAAATGGGAAAAGGCTTTGAAAAAGAAGATATATATATATATATAAAACTGAAGTACTTTGCTTACATTTGAAACTAATAAAACATTGTAAATCAACTATACTCCAGTACAAAATAAAAATTAAAAAAGGAAACCGCATAATTAAAATATATTCCATATAAGCTTCCATGGATAAATTAGGGAATATGTATATGAAATTTATTAGCTCAGTGAAGAATCCAGTTAGATCCTGGGGAAAGAAATCTGGGACTTTACTTGATGGCAGAGGAAGTCAATCTCAGATGCATGAGGCTGAGGTTAGTGGCAGGTACTAAAATGAAAAGATCTGGTGGTTTCAACTGACCTTAAATTCAATATATATCAGTGGTGTGAAGTGGTTCCTCAGGAAGTTAATTTAGTATCAGTCACATTAAAGAAATGTAGTCCTTTCTGTATTTGGCAGACCTTGAGAAATGTGGTCTGTTATGCGCATTATGCTTTAGGAATGATAGTGACAAACTGGAAAGAATCAGAGAGGAGGACTCTAGGATGATTACACAAGTTGGAATCAGTTCAGATGAAGCCCAGTTTAAGGACCTGCAATATAACTGGGTGTGAGAGAGATCTGACTACAGGTACTGTAGGGCAGCCATGGGGAAAAGCAATCACAAAGAGCTTTAAGACCCCATGAAGACAAATCTAAAGCCAGCAAGGGGAAGTTACGGCTTAGAGGTCAAACATGCTCTAAACCCAAAGGACAATCCAATGTCAGAATGGCTTCTCTGTGGAACAAGAAGCCTGGAAGAAAAGTTCAGAAAGTGGAGGCTGGAGCGGCATTAGTCAGGGACACAGGGGAGGGAGGGTGGCCTGGTTTGAGAGGGCCCACAAGGCTCCTTCAGCCCAGTTCCTCTTTCCCTGCCACTAGTGAGCCTTCTTTGGGAATGCTTAGCTCACTTGAGCAAAGGTTTAATAAATTATCCATGGGTAAGCTGTCACAATTAGAGGTTACCCAGCATCCGTCTGCTCCCAAATTACAAACCTTACTGAAGTTGATGTATCTTCTCATTTGTTAAACCTAACCTCTGAGGACTCTCACCCTATCTCAGAGCCATGCCAAATTTTAGCCATGACAGTTTTGCCCTTTCATTGGCTCTCAAATTGATTTATAGGCACAAACCAGGAGTCTTCTCAAATGTATAAAGTAAGCTTGCAGGATTGCCATTTTCCTTCTGGGTCAGCACTTCCACTCCAGGGTCTCCAGGCTCCCTCTCCCACCCTGGATCCCACCACATCCCTTACTCTACCCTCTCATCTCATGCCACGCTGCTGAAGAGAGAATTCTTATAACCAGCTTAAGGAGGGTCTTTTTCGGCCTTTGTAGGTATCTTAACTGCCTATGTTTGTTTGCTCTGCCTGCCCTGTGGCATGTCCCAGGGTGAGAGTACGGCCAGGAATCTGAGAAGGGAGTTGGGAGACTGGGCCTCCTACCTTGACAGGTGAAGCATCTGATGTGGAAGTGGTTATTGTGGACACGAACCACCTCCCCTTTGCAGGTGTCTCCACATCGGTAGCACTGGATGACATTGGAGCTGCCCCGGGGACTGTAAGGATTCTGCTGATATGGAACTGTAGAAAGAAACAAAGAGGTCACCATCCAGAAGG
Source organism: Redunca redunca (assembly GCA_006410935.1). Lineage (NCBI taxonomy): Eukaryota > Metazoa > Chordata > Mammalia > Artiodactyla > Bovidae > Redunca > Redunca redunca. Next base: position 39,139 of record SJYQ01031805.1, read on the forward strand.
CTCTTTTTCTGCCATAACACACGATTATAATATTAACTGGCAGAAAAAGCAGAAAGGGTGAGCATGATTAGCAAAGTACCTTTAATACATCATTAGGCTGAGTATGCCAAGCTAAGACATCTTTAAAAGGTGAGTGGTATTAAGACAAGAGTTTATAAATCTACTTAAGCAGGCAGAGACTTCTGAGTGAACATAACCTTTTCTTGCAATAATAGAGCCCAAATTCACAAATGAAAAATAAAAGAGTAAGTAGAGTATTGCAAGACAAATGATCCAGAAATACCGTTTCTTGGGAGATCTCTGGATCAATACCAAGCTCCAAAGGGAATTCAGGTCTTGCCATTGACTCATGGGTCTTGAGGAAAGGGGTGGCTGACTGCCTCCAACTAGCCTTTCTGTTGACAAGTTCCAGCTCCTCTCTGCCTCTCAGTTTACACATCTATGAAATGAGGATGCTCAGTAGTGACTGACTCTCTGAAAAAAGGCATTCGAGTTGGAAGGAAGCTGATGATGTGACTTACCTTACAACTGCCTTCGAATAGCACTTTCCATAACATTGAGAACATTGTCAAATGTGTGTAGTTGGGGGAAAGAGCTGGTGGAGACTATAAAGGGGCTTAAGTCACTGGGATGGCAGTGCTATGGTCAGCATTTGACGATACTGTAACCTACACTTGCCTTTTGAGGCTACTGATCTCTTGCTTAGACTTTCTCATAGCTTCTTTTCTAGATTTTCTTTCCCTGGAATATACTTTGCATGACCGTTCTATAAACTGGTCATCTAGTATTTAATAATAGTAGGTGCCTGTCTAGAATGTAAGTTTCAGGGTCAGAAGGGATATTAATAGCTGTCTGGTCCAACCTCTATATATAAACTGTTGAGACAACTTTGGCAGTGAGGAACCCAATCTTCTCTTTTGGAGGAAGCCCCTAGGGGTCCTGTGGAGAGAATCACTCAATTCCTCAATTCTTACTTAAGGCTGAAGTAATTGTCCACCAATTTATGCTCATAAGAAGGCCCACTCTTGTCCTAATTACAAGGATGACCACTTGACTGGAGGGGAATTGGTGTCCATCATTTAGACATGTAGACTTTCTGGTTAAACTCTGAATAAGCATAAATTAAAACTGTACTCAAAGAAATTTTTAACTGCCAAGGAACCTAAGGAACACCTAGATCAAGGGTTCTTGACCTAGTGTGGTAACTGTTATGTCTGTTTATTGAAATTTGAGTCTTTTATTCTTGGCACATGGAGGACTACACATAGTGTCTTGCTTGACAATGAAACGTGAATGAAAATTGTGTGTCATTTCCAACTGGAAGCCCTAGGAGCCAGTATGGGATCTGCCATATCGCCTTTTCCATAGCCCAGCGACCAGTGATATCCCAGATGGTGTACAGGATGCACAGCTTGGATTCCTGATGGAGAAGTCCTGCAGCGGAACTCCAAGCTAACCCAGGATGAACATCGATCATGAGCAAGGAGGAATTTTTGTTGTCATAGCCTCTAAGGCTTTTTTTTTAAACTGCAGCATACCCTGATACACCTGATATCTAATATTTCTAATGAAATATAAAATTTGGTGTTATACACATTATACTACAGTTTTCTTCAGATTCTCAAAGATGATCTCCATAACTGATCTCATGTCCCTTACACCCTTTGAAGACAAGGAACAGAAATGCCGGACTTCCAATTACCTCCCACATCTTGAACCATAAGTGCACTGAAGGGCAAAAAGCTGGTGGATTATCCCTGAAACTGCTAATACTGACAACTTTTATCTGAGCTTCCCTGGTGGCTCAGAGGTTAAAGCGTCTGCCTCCAATGCGGGAGACCCGGGTTTGATCCCTGGGTCGGGAAGACCTCCTGGAGAAGGAAATGGCAATCCACTCCAGTATTCTTGCCTGGAGAATCCCATGGACGGAGAAGCCTAGTAGGTTACAGTCCACGGGGTTGCAAAGAGTCGGACACGACTGAGCGACTTCACCTTCACCTTATCTGAGGTGGGAGAATAATATCTTTCCTACAGTCTTTTTCTCAAGAAGTTCATGCCCTTTATTTAACGTTTCTTTTTCCTGTCTTAAATTTAAGGCAAAAGTTAAGTCAGTTAGCTAGTTAACTAAATCATTAATTAACTCAGAAAATGAGTTAATACATGTAAAGCATTTCAAAAGTTCATGAAGTATTCCACAAATATATTTCAGGGCTCCACTGGTATCTTGACCATCACATCCTCCCCAGAGCTCCGAGCAATCCTTTCCCACTCCCATAAGGTCCACAAACATTCTCCTTGGTCTTATTATTATTATTTTTTTTGCTTCTTTTTCTAATTCCTGCTCAGTGTCCCCTGAAAAATGTTTCATTCTCCCATCTCCCCCAAATTTGTGAGAAAAATATAGAGTCTGTTTACGTGAGCAATGTAATGATCTACTATTGCTGAGGGAAATAAAACTGTGAGTCTAAAAATAAAAGAAAAATAGTATAATCACCACATCAATGATGAGAGCTCTTGAAAGGATCAGAAAGTCACTCCAGAATCACTACACAAATTTCATCTACCTCTTCTCTGTTTTTTAAAATTTTTTATCTATTTTTTTCATAGTCAACAAAAGAGTTCAAAATGTAGTACTTGGGTACAATCTCAAAAATGACACAATGATCTAGGTTTCCAGGGCAAACCATTCAATATTACAGAAATCCAAATCTATGCCCCAACCACTAATGCTGGAGAAGATGAACTTCAATGGTTTTATGAAGACCTACAAGACCTTCTAGAACTAACACCAAAAAAGATGTCCTTTTCATTATCAGTTCAGTTGCTCAGTCCTGTCTGACTCTTTGTGACCCCATGGATTGAAGCACGCCAGGCTTCCCTGTCCTTCACCAACTCCTGGAGCCTACTCAAACTCATGTCCATTGACTTGGTGATGCCATCCAACCATCTCATCCTTTGTCGTCCCCTTCTCCTCCTGCCTTCAATCTTTCCCAGCATCAGGGTCTTTTCCAATGAGTTGGTTCTTCGCATCAGGTGGCCAAAGTATTGGAGTTTCAGCTTCAGCATCAGTCCTTCCAATGAATACTCAGGACTGATTTCCTTTAGGATGGACTGGCTGGATCTCCCTCCAGCCCAAGGCACTCTCAAGAGTTGTCTCCAATACCACAGTTCAGAAGCATCAGTTTTTCAGCACTCAGCCTTTCTTATGGTCCAAGTCTCACATCCATACATGACCACTGGAGAAACCATAGCTTTGACTGGACGGATCTTTGTTGGCAAAGTAATGTCTCTGTTTTTTAATAGGCTATCTAGGTTGGTTATAGCTTTTCTTCCAAGGAGCAAGCATCTTTTAATTTCATGGCTGCAGTCACCATTTGCAGTGATTTTTGGAGCCCCCCAAAATAAAATCTCTCACTGTTTCCTTTGTTTCCCCATCTATTTGCCATCAAGCGATGGGAATGGATGCCATGATCTTTTCATCACAGGGGACTGGAATGAAAAAGTAGGTAGTTCAGAGTTAAGCTGGAGTAATAGGCAAGTTTGACCTTGGAGTACAAAATGAAGCAGGGCAAAGGCTAACAGAGTTTTGCCAAGAGAATGCACTAGTTATAGCAAAAACCCTCTTCCGACAACACAAGAGATGACTCTACATATGGACATCACCAGACGGTCAATACCGAAACCAGATTGATTATATTCTTTGTAACAGAAGATGGAGAAGCTCTATACAGTCAGCAAAAACAAGACTGGAAGCCAACTGTGACTCAAATCATGAGCTCCTTATTGAAAAATTCAGACTTAAATTAAGGAAAGTAGGGGAAACCACCAGGCCATTCAGGTATGAGCTAAAGGAAATGGCAATCCACTCCAGTATTCTTGCCTGGAGAATCCCATAGACGGAAAAGCCTAGTAGTAGGTTACAGTCCACGGGGTCACAAAGAGTCGGACACGACTGAGCGACTTCACCTCACCTCTATAATTGTACAGTAGAAGTGACAAATAGATTCAAGGGATTAGATCTGATAGACAGAGTGCCTGAAAAACTATGGACAGAGGTTAGTGACATTGTACAGGAGACAGGGATCAAGACCATCCCCAAGAAAAAGAAATGCAAAAAGGCAAAATGGTTGTCTGAGGAGGCCTTACAAACAAGCTGTGAAAAGAAATGAGAGGCAAAGGAGAAAAGGAAGGATATACAAATCTGAATGCAGAGTTCCAAAGAATAGCAGGAAGAGATAAGAAAATCTTCTTAAGAGAGCAACTGGAAAGAAATAGAGGAAAACAATAGAAAGGGAAAGACTAGAGATCTCATCAAGAAAATTAGAGATAACAAGGGAACATTTCATGGAAAGGTGGGCACAATAAAGGACAGAAATGGTATGGACCTAACAGAAGCAGAAGATATTAAGAAGCAGTGGTAAGAATACCAGGAGAACTGTACAAAATAGGTCTTAATGACTTAGATAACCACGATGGTGTGATCACTCACAAAGAGCCAGACATCCTGGAGTGTGAAGTAATGTGAGCCTTAGGAAGCATCACTATGAACAAAGCTAGTGAAGGTGAAGGAATACCAGCTGAGCTATTTCAAATCCTAAAAGATTAACTGTTGAAGTGCTACACTCAATATGCCCGCAAATTCGAAAAACTCAGCCGTTACCACAGGACTGGAAAAGGTCAGTTTTCATTCCAGTTCCAAAGAAGCAATGCCAAAGAATGTTCAGACTACCACACAATTCTGCTCATTCCACGTGATAGCAAGGTAATGCTCAATATCCTTCAAGCTAGGCTTCAACAATATGTGAACTGAGAATTTCCAGATGTACTAGGTGGATTTAGAAAAGGCAGAGGAATCAGAAATCAAATTGTAAACATCTGCTGGATCATAGAAAAAGCAAGGGAATTCCAGAAAAACATCTACTTCTGTTTCATTGACTATGCTAAAGCCTTTCTGTGGATCACAACAAACTGGAAAATTCTTCAAGAGATGGGAATACCACTTTACCTGCCTCCTGAGAAACCTTTATGTAACTCAGGAAGCAACACTTAGAACTGGACATGGAACAATGGACTTATTCAAACTGGGAAAGGAGTATGTCAAGGCTGCATACTGTCACCCTGCTTATTTAACTCATATGCAGAGTACATCATGAGAAATGCCGGGCTGGATGAAGCACAAGCTGGAATCAAGATTGCGGGAGAAATATCAATAACCTCAGATATGCAGACGACACCACCCTTATGGCAGAAAGTGAGGAAGCACTAAAAAAAAAAAAAAAAAAGAGCCTCCTGATGAAGGTGAAAGAGGAGAGTGAAAAAACTGGTTTAAAACTCAACATTCAAAAAACGAAGATCATGACATCTGGTCCCAGCACTTCATGGCTAATAGATGGGGAAACAATGGAAACAGTGACAGACTTTATTTTCTTGGGCTCCAAATCACTTTGGACAGTGACTGCAGCTATGAAATTAAAAGATGCTTGCTCCTTGGAAGAAAAGCTACGACGGACCTGCTGCTGCTGCTGCTAAGTTGCTTCAGTCGTGTCGACTCTGTGTGACCCCAGAGATGGCAGCCCACCAGGCTCCTCTGTCCCTGGGATTCTCCAGGCAAGAACACTGGAGTGGGTTGCCATTTCCTTCTCCAATGCATGAAAGTGAAAAGTGAAAGTGAAGTCGCTCAGTCGCACCCGACTTCTAGCGACCCCACCGAATGCAGCCCACCAGGCTCCTCCGTCCATGGGATTCCCCAGGAAAGAGCACTGGAGTGCGGTGCTATCGCCCTCTCCGACAATGGACCTAGACAGTGTTTTAAAAAACAGAGACAAAGGTCTGTCTAGTCAAAGCTATGGTTTTTCCAGTAGTCATGTTTGGATGTGAGAGTTGAACCATAAAGAAGGCTGAGCACCAAAAAAATTGATGCTTTCAAACTGTGGTGTTGGAGAAGACTCTTCAGAGTCCCTGCATCTGAAGTTCAAACTTTTCAGACGAAGCCAGTCAATCCTAAAGGAAATCAACCTCGAATATTCATTGGAAGGACTGATGCTGAAGCTGAAGCTCCCATACTTCGGCCACTAGATATGAAGAGCTGACTCACAGGAAAAGACCCCGATGCTGGGAAAGATTGAGGGCAGGAGAAGAGGGCAACAGAGGATGAGATGGTTGGATGGCATCATTGACTCTATGGATATGAGTTTGAGCAAACTCTGGGAGATAGTGAGGACAGGGAAGCCTGGTATACTATAGTCTATGGATTTGCAAAGAGCTGGACACAACTACGTGACTGAACAACAACACTTATTTATTACTTCTGGTCTTTTGGCCACCACACTGAGCAGTGTGCAGGATGATTCCTGAACCAGGACTGAACCTGGGCCTCCACAGGAAAAGCACTGAATCCTAATCCCGGCCACCAGGGAAATCTCTCATCTAACTCTTCCAACTGATCTCAACGTATTTCTCAAGAACCAGATTATAAGATCAATTAATTTTTGTGATTTGATTTTCTAGGAAGATTGTTTAGTGATCCCGGTTTTCAGTCAAAACTCAATCTTTGAACCATTCAGATAAAAGCCATAAAATCAGAGAGGTGATGGATTGGGAAAACAGACCTTTAGGGGCAGAGTAGCCTTGGGATCCCTGCCCTAACTCTACTGCTTCATTCAGCATGAGGGTGCTGTTTCAGTGATGCTGACTATGACTGGAGTCCACAAATGTCTGATGTTTATAAATAGTCTCATAAACAGAAATGTATGCATCCACAGTCAAATAAATAAATTAAAAAAAAAAAAAAGGGACATCCCTGGTGGTCCAGTGGCTGACTCTGAGCTCCCAATTCAGTGGGCCCAGGTTTGATCTCTGGTCAGGGAACCAGACCCCACATGCTGTAACTAAGAGGTCACATGCTACAACTAAAGATCCTGCATGTCCCAACTAAGAGCAAAGATCCCATGCTGCAACTAGGACCTGGCACAGACAAATAAATAAATATTAAAAAAAATTAATACATGGATCATTGGTTCAAGTCCTTCCAGATTGCTGATGTAAGCCCTGACTGTAAGTGGGCAGTGGAAGTGTAAGATTTGAGCTTACAGACCTTTTCTCATTCAGACAGTGCCAGCAGGAACCGTGGGGGTCAAGGGAAGTGCCACTGAGATATGCCACGTCTGCTCTTGCCTTGGAAGCCACCTCATTTCCAGTAAGATTCTGTTGTACTCTTGGCTAAGTCAGCAACTTAATCTAATCTTATTCTGTGAGTGTATGGGGGTGGGGGTGGGGTTGTCATTTCTTCCTTCCAATCTGTAACAACCTCTGAAACTCTAAAACTTTATTGTTGATTTTCTGCTGGCTATTATTTCCATTACGTTTTATTTCAGAAAGTACTAAAATTCAGTCATGTGATTTATAACATTTATCTTACGGGCCAATAACTTTTGAATTCCAAATTGACTTATACATGAAGTTTTGAGCTGCTTCATGCTAGGAACTTAAAGCAACATTGGAGAGCAGGACATTAGCTCTTCAAAGCCTCAAAGGACATTAGCTCTTCTCACTTGTTAAATAATCCATGAAGTTAAGTTTAGACATATGGGTCATATGATATATTTCTAAAAGGCAGGAACCTCTAGCTTCTGTTTTATGCTATTTGGATACACTTTGTTATCCAGGAGAGACATTTCCAATTACTGGTTCTTAAGCAGTGATGTCTAATAGAATTTTCTGAGCTATGAAAATGTTCTATATCTACACTGTTCAATGTAATAATTGCTAGCCATATGTGGCTGTTGGGCACTTAAAATGTGGCTAGTGTGACTGTGCTACTGAATTTTTAATTTTGTTAATTTTAATTAATATAAATTTACATTGAAATAGCCTCATGTGACCAATGGTCACCAAATTGGACATTTTTGTAGTCTTATAGTTTCACAAATGGAACACCAGGCATTAAGAATGAAAAAAAAGAAATTAAACTTGGTTGAATCCTGTTTGTACAAAAATTACTTGTACAAATTAACTTAGGAATACCACCTCAGTCTTAAATTATTCCTTTATATCCCTGAAGAGCTTTAAAGTTGTATTTAAACAATTATTTGCAATAAGAACCAGTTACATGCAGATTCACCCATTCTGAATTTGATCTGGATACAACAGGTTCTGAGAAGAGAAATAAATACTGATTTTTTTAAAAGCACATCTTCTTCAGGCACTGTAAGACTTAATCTTAAGAACAATTAAGATTAAGATTGTTCTAAAATTAGAACAATCTTAATCTTTCCAAGAATGAAAAAAAGATAATCAGTTGTCAATGGCTGTCAGAATAATTTTTCAAGAAAGAAAATCAGCTGATCAGTACCTATGAGATTAAAATTTAAGATTCTATATGCTTACCAAATCTTTAGTGTTCTATGAGAAAATACATCTTAATTCCACAATTAAATTTGTGAGTAAAGCTCTTTCCCAAATGCTACCAAGAAAGTTTAAAACTGCTGGAGCTAAACAACATATTGGAAAGGGAGGGGAGACTGCCCCTCAGAAGTTAAAACAGGAGCACAACAGTTGAACACTGCTGCTGCTGCTGCTAAGTCGATTCAGTCGTGTCCGACTCTGTGCGACCCTAGAGACGGCAGCCCACCAGGCTCCCCCGTCCCTGGGATTCTCCAGGCAAGAACACTGGAGTTGGTTGCCATTTCCTTCTCTAATGCATGAAAGTGAAAAGTCAAAGTGAAGTCGCTCAGTCGTGTCCGACTCTTCGTGACCCCATGGACTGCAGCCTACCAGGCTCCTCCATCCATGGGATTCTCCAGGCAAGAGTACTGGAGTGGGTTGCCATTGTCTTCTCCATAAACAACACAACTTAAGTCAAATGTTCTCTCTACTGATATGGCACTAGCACAGATTTTTTTCCTCTCCTGAGGGTCACTTGATTTTGTAGGTAAAAGTGTTCCCACATTCTGACTGAGTCATCTTTAAAACAATCTTTAAAAGATATTATACAAGCACCTATGTAATGCTGGGGTATAATTAAAAGAGTGACAAAACTGACATGGAGATAGTATAACAACTGTGAATAACTGGCTGGAGGTGTAATAAAAACAGTGGAGCTTCTGTCTGAATGGCGAAACATCAAGCAGAGAATCAGCTGGTTCAGCAGTGAGCTCTCCGTAGCCCAGGGCCCCAGAAAACAATTGAGTGCAGCAGCTGGCACGTGCCGCCCAGCTCCCAAAGTACCCTTAGTGTGTCAACAGGTATTTGCTAAAGACCCAGGAGGAGACTCAAGTGAGGATCCAGGCATTTCACAGGCAGAAAGCTATCTACCTGGGTCTGAATCTAAGAGTTGTCTGGTAGTTCAGAACAGGGCCCTTCGGTTTGATTTTGGAGTTGAATCAGAACGCATGCACCAACCCTGTTACCTCTAGTAAGACCAGAGAGATGCGGGTTCCCTGTGTGGCAAGGGGTGCTAAGAAGCTAGAGGCACAGAAGTTAAGAGTGTGGATGCTAGGGTCAGGAAGGCTGCGTTTATGGCCCAGTCCTGCCACTCACTCACTTTGTGAACTTGGCCAAAGCATGTGACACTGCTCTCAGTCTGCTCATCTCTAAAGTGGGAATCACTCTGGTCATTTGTGAGTATTAAATTACCTAAACAGTATGCAGATGCTTAGTACACTGGCTGGCATGTCACTTGGGCTCCATAAGGTGTAAGCAATAATTAATATTAAAGAATCCTCAGGGCTTCCCTGGTGGTCCAGTGGTTGGGAATCTGCCTTGAAATGTAGGGGACACCAGTTCTATCCCTGGTCCAGGAGAATCCCACATGCCTTGGAGCAACTAAGCCTGTGCATGACAACTGAGCCAGTACTCTAGAGCCCGTGAGCCACAGCTACTGAAGCCTGGAGCCTGTGCTCCACAAGAAAAGCCACTGCAATGAGAAGCCTGCAGAGAGCAACAAAGGTCCACCACAACCAAAAAATAAAACGAATAAATAAATAGACCTTTAAAAAACACAAAAAAGAATCCTTAAAGTCATGTACCCCAACTGCTATTCAATGCAGGAGTTCTTTCTAAATTACTAGCCCTACCAGCTTGCCACTGAGCTTTGCTTGAGCATTATTAAATCTGTTTTTGGACCAGTCCAGCTTGGGGAAAAGTTTTCAGGTTTTCCCTCCCTGTTGACTGTCAAGAGAAAAGCCCTTGGCTGCAGCCCATTCCACTGTAAGCACCTCCTTTTACCTCCCCAATCTACAAGTATTCTCTGTTTATAGGTTTCTTTGAGCTGCAGAGGTGGGTAGCTGACATGCTTTTGATATATCCTGCAGAGGAATGTGTGAACTGGGTGTTTCCTGTAGTGGGAACGAGAGGTTATGATCTATGTTGTCCTGGGGTGGTGTATTTTGGGCGCATCTGTTGTTTCCAGGGGGATGTGTTAGCGTGCTTGTCCTCTGTGCATGCTTCAAGTAAGTGAGTAATTTGTTTCCTGAAAACTCCAATAAGGAGACTATGAGGTCTGCTTTTGGTAACCCCTTAGGGTCAAGCATATGTCATCTGATTGTGTCATTAACATCTCTGTTCCTCCTACGAATACCTGGAACCAGACTCTAAGCTCTGAGGTTTAATATTACAACAGGTGGGCTGGGGGTTAGTGTTCCAAGATGCAGAAGCATCTTGGAGGGAGTTTGGAATGGAAGATATGCATGAAGAAAATGGAGGGGTAAATGAGTAAGGATAATAACAGATAATATTTAGAGAGTGGTTACTCCAATAGGAACTGTTGCAATTTACATATGTCATCTCACAGGGTTTTCCATAATTCTGGAAGAGCTATTATTATTTTATTTTACAAAGATATTATCTTTATTCTACATATTTTATTATCTTTATTTTACAAATGAGGAAACAGAGGCCCAGAGAGCTGAGGTCAGTTGTCCAAGGTCATACAGTTAGTAAATGGTAGAGGTAGGATTTGAACCCATGCAGTCTGACTCAAGAACCTGTGTTCTCACTACTAAGCCCTACTGCCTGCCGTGCAAAAGAGCCAACAGCAGCTGCCTCTAGGGAGAAAGCAGGCTTTGGGGGAGGTAAAAAGGCACCTAATTTCTTTCCCTCAATAGCAACCATCCATTACTTAGCTAAATATTTATATATATGTGTGTGTGTGTGTATATGTGTCTACATATGTGTATATGTGTATTTGGGCTTCCCTGGTGGCTCAGATGTTAAAGAATCTTCCTGCAATGCAGGAGACCCAGGTTTGATCCCTGGGTTGGGAAGATCCTCTGGAGAAGGGAATAGCTACCCACTCCAGTATTCTTGCCTGGGAAATCCCATGAACAGAGGAGCCTAGAGGGCTACAGTGAATGGAGACCCAATTGAGTGACTAACACTTTCACTTTTTTTCATATGTGTATTTATGCATATATAATGGCCTATGGATTTTACAAAGATTTAAGAATAATGATGGCGGGTACTAGAGTGCAGATCAGGAAACCAGGAAGAGTCATCTTGAGTTTCTGGCAGATGATGCGGAAGCTGTGATTGCTGTCCCCAGGCCAGGGAGTGTCAGCCTTGAGCAGCTTCCTGGCGTGGACAGGTACAGCCTGACAGGTGTGCATTGCAGGTGCCCTGGGACAGGCAGGCTCTGCAGGTGCCAGCAGCTGTGGAGAACAGAGGCAGGCACCCTCTGGGAACCTCACAGATGGCCCCGGCCTGGCCACAATTTCCGGAATCAGCAGGTCAGTAAAACAGTCTGTCATCCCAAGACGATATTGTAAAACCTTTGCTGCAACGGAAAGTCCTCCAGAGCCTCCCTCTGCCAGGCTCCTCAGCAGGTACTGTGGTCACAGAGTGAAACTGGCAACACAGTTCATGCCGCTTTCTCCAGCAACATGTTGTCAGGACATGTGTCAGAACCACATGCTCTTGGCCAGACAGACTGCTCTTGCCTGACAGCCAGCTGCCACACTGCAGCGACAGCAGAGAGGATCTGAGCTAGACCCGGACAGCCTTCCCCAGGGCGAGCATCACGGGCCAAGAGGCTGGAGCTGCAGTCCATGAAGAGATGGATGGATAGATTTCTCACTTGTGAGTGAAGTTAACTCAATAAAATGAGAACGGCCTACTGGTTATTCATTTGCAAATTTAGAAAGTTGGCTCAGGTATAATGCCATAGAGTTAACTTTTTACTTTTTTAAAGCCCAAACTGTGTACTTTCAATTGAAGTTTAAAGATTTAAAAACAAACAAACCAAACTCATTTCTTCCTTATAACCAACTTGGTTCCTATTTCAAGACAAGCAGAAGCTAAGTTTGGGTTGGTTTGCCCCTCTGCCCCCGTGCTCACTCCCCTCCCCTCATCTTGTTCACTGAGGCTGTGTCCCCGCCTTGGCTCAGAGGGCAGGTAGCACACAGCCTCTTTCTAAGGACTCAATGAGATCTGTGTATTCTCTTCTCTCCCTGAGATCCTCCTCCCCAATTCTGGGCCAGGGAATCAAGTTTGTAAGCTGTGGGGTAAAGGAGCCCTTTCTCCCCTCCCTAATTCATGGTTTCTTCAGAATATTTAGCTTTGTAATAAACCCTTCCTGTTCTAAGGGCCTAGACGTCTGAGATTCAAAAGCCAGGAAGCGACCCCTTTTGTCTCTGCCTTCTGCTGTCCATCCAGTCCCTGAGGCAGTGCTCCCTGAATGAAGGGAAGGCTCAGGAAGGTCGGGAGGGGGAAATACCAGTTAATGTTTCAAAAATATCGTCTTGCCACACTTGGTCATGGGGTTTTATGAATATGATATACAGAGCTGTGTAAGAAGGACTGAGGAACAGACAAGATTTGATGGAGAAAGGGGAAAAAATCCCAGCCTTGGTGGTTTTCCCACTTTGGAGTGGCTCCTGTCAATCAACACCAATTCTCTTGTCACTGCTGACTCTGTCCTCAATACCTTGACCAAGCCCCCAGTCAGGGACGCTGAGGAGCTGTGAAAATAGCTAACAACAGCTAACATGAATTAGGCAAAAAATTGCTATGTGCCAGCCCTTGTGCTTCACACCTACCATCTCATTTAATTTTCACAGCCACTCCATGAGACAGACACTATATGATCTATCTTATATTTTATATATGGGGAATCTGAGGCACGGAGAGGTCAATTCATCTGCCTGACGCCACACCACATGTACACGGGAGAGTCAGGGTGCAGATAGGCATCAGGAGGACTAGGAGACGCTCAGTTTTCTCTCCTCTCCTCGGCGCATCCCTAGCAGGGTCTCCTCTGCACAGCAAGACTCTCCTGAGAGAAATAAGGGGATCTGCCAGGCAGCCCCAACAGGGAGAATTGTACTGCCCTGTACTGTGGCCTTGTGGTACCCTTTCCTTATCTGAAAAATACTATTTGGGTTTCGTCTGGGGCCCTGGAAACCATGATGGAAATAGAGGAACTTCAGGAAGCCAGCAATTGTCTTTGCACTTTGAGTGACTCAGTCCCTTGGCCTCTGGGCCAGAGGTTTAAATACTTATACAGTGTTTACTTCCCAAGACTCTGGCAGGCCATCAAGCTCTGATAGGTTACAGGGAAATCCAAGGAATAGCAGCTGTCACCTGGGTTCCCCTTTATTTCAGATTTTTAGTATCACAGCAGAGAGAACAGAGAAAACATCTATATATCTGGAGGTTTCTCTCCCCAACTCCCGACTTTAAGCTATGAACCCTTTATTGAAATGATGAGATGGCCACTAGGCTATATTGATTCTATTCCAAACCATGCTTGGAATGCAAACACACGATGACCTGGTGGCCATTCAGGGAAATCCCCCACACCAGGGCTGCCCGGCTTTGGATGTGGCTCCCAGACGAGGTTTACTTGTGAGGCCTGGTGTTGGTTTTTCAGTCCTTCCAGATCACCATGGTTCCTACCTCTTCCTTTTGGCTCACCTCTGGTCAGCTTCTCTCCTACGCTGCCATGTGCTTGAAGGCCCAGGTGTGATTCCTGCCTAGGGCTCCAGAGGTGCTGTGACTGCCTGTGGGTAGGGCCTAGAGAGCCATCTGCTTAGACTCCCCAGTCTCCCCAACGTAGCCCCCAGGGCACTTCTTGCCCCATCTCATCACATTCCCAGCTTCACAGATACAGACTTGAGGCTCAGAGAAGGGAGGAACTTGCTCAGGGGCCCCACCATGCTGGCCATACCAGGACCACCAGGAAAACGCCTTGTTTCATATCAGGGACAGTTTGCAGGGCAGGTCAAAATGAGGTATAGGTGACATAGGTCAGGGAATACTCAAAGGCAGCCCATGCAGCCTCAATTCTGAAAAGACACAGGTCTTCTAGAGACCAGAGACCTCCTCTTTGGTACCTAAGATGCTTGTCCCATTGCTCAAAGCTCCACAGGCTCCCCTTGTTGGCCTCTGCAGTCATCTATTCACTGGAAGCCCCTCCGGCATGATTACCACCAGAGGGGCTCCACTGCAGAAACGTGACCTGTTGGCCAGGCCCTCTCCTCCTTTCCCAGGGCTGAGAGGNATTTTCTTGGGCTCCAAAATCACTGCAGATGGTGACTGCAGCCATTAAATTAAAAGACGCTTACTCCTTGGAAGGAAAGTTATGACCAACCTAGACAGCATATTAAAAAGCAAAGATATTACTTTGCCAACAAAGTTCTGTCTAGACAAGGCTATGGTTTTTCTAGTAGTCATGTATGGAAGTGAGAGTTGGACTATAAGGAAAGCTGAGCCCTGAAGAATTGATGCTTTTGAACTGTGGTGTTGGAGAATACTCTTGAGAGTCCCTTGGACTGCAAGGAGATCCAACCAGTCCATCCTAAAGGAGATCAGTCCTGGGTTCATTGGAAGGACTGATGCTGAAGCTGAAACTCCAATACTTTGGCCACTTCTTGCGAAGAGCTGACTCATTAGAAAAGACCCTGATGCTGGGAGGGATTGGGGGCAGGAGGAAAAGGGGACGACAGAGAATGAGATGGCTGGATGGCATCACCAACTCGATGGATGTGGGTTTGGGTGAACTCCAGGAGTTGGTGATGGACAGGGAGGCCTGGCGTGCTGTGGTTCGTGGGGTCACAAAGAATCGGACACGATTGAGTGACTGAACTGAACTGAATCTAAATCTCACAGTCTGGCCCAATGAAGAAACCAAGGCCAGGGTCCTTCAAAGAAATAAATCTGAAGCTATGGATATATGGGTTGGCATCAAGTGGACATAGTCTCAAAAATGTCTGCCAGGGGTCACAAGAGGAATTCGGATGAAGAATGGGTCCCCTGCAGATTTATCCTCATTATAGGATTTACAACTCAGAGTCCATCCTGCAAGGTGGTGTACCAGAGCATTAACTTTCACAGAAAAACAGAAGCAAATTTTCACTGCTTGATGGGGCTTTTATGGAGTAATTTCTGTGAGCTTGAGAGAAAATAGGCTGTGGAACCTGTCGGTACTGGGTTCAAATCCAGACAGGTTGGATGAAATGTGGCAAGGTGCTATGTCCCAGGGCCTTAGTTTCCCCATCTGTTAAATGGTGATAATACTGTCTACCTTTCAGAACTTTTTGAAAGGAGAAGTAATATATATATAAAATGCCAACACATCATCTAGTATATTGTAATTGCTAAGTCAAAGTTTTGCTATAATAATAATGATAATGACAATTGTGGTAACAATTTAAAAATGAAGCTGAATATTGTGGAGAACTAAAGATAAACACATCTCTCACTGCAAAGGAAATTCCAGGGATGGAATAGGGGAGTTTTGTTAAAAAAAAAAAAAAATTGTATCTCTAATGCTGAACCAAGTACTTGGTACTAGTAGGCACTCAACTCCTACTTGCCAAGTAGATGAATGACTAAAATACATCCCTAAACACTACAATCTCAGGTATAATTGGATAAAGGAATCATAGAGATCCAAACATGAAGTGCTAAGATTCTCATGAATTATTTCTGATTGGGGAGGGGAGGGGAGGGAAAGAAAAAAAATTGGAGAGATATCATTTCTATATTTTTTTAGTAGGTTGTTGATACATGGTAATGAGATGAAGAAGTCAACATACACAGTAACCAAGAAAAGAGAGAGAATGGACAAAGACCAATAGGAGGAAATACAAAGAATATACTTTCTTCTGAGATTAAAAACTTTTTTAAAAACAAAGATCCTCCATAAAAATCAGCAAATGAAAGTTGCTTTTTTATCTTTAGGAAAGAAAGCATCATTCAAAGTTTCAAACTGAATTTGTACGGTCTGGGGAAAGCGGGGAAAATGTTTACATTCTGTGTGTATCAGCAAGTAGTTCTCAATTATTGTTGGTGCATGTATCATGCCCTACAAGCTGCTTTTTTTTTTCCATCCATAAGTGTAGTGGACATCTGCTGTTTTGCCTTTTCAGCATCTGCTGTCTGCTTCTTCTGGCAACATAACCTCTCTTTCCCATGGGGAACCCATTCTGTGGGGCTTGGTGGGCTGAACCTGTGCCAACACCGATCAGCAAGTAGACCAGTCTGGCCACCCAGAGAACCCCATCTTCTTTCCATGTGATTGGCTGACCTCATCACCTCTGGGGTTTTTCTACAGGGGCTCTTGGAGAAGCCATCTGGGTTGCTAAGTCAGGAGGAGGCAGTCTGAGGCCCCTGGCCCCATCCTGCCTTCAGATCAAGAGAGAGCATTATTCAGATGGAGAGAGTGAACAAGTCCCTGATGTATCATTTGAATCTGTGGATAAAGACGGGCCTGAAGCCACTGTACTTCTGAACTTCCCAATTATACAAACCTATATAGTTCAGTTCCTTTTTTTAAAAAATGAGTTAGTTTGAGTTGGGGTTTCATCAATTGCAATGAACTACTTTATGTCCTCAGTTTTCCATCAAAATAAAAATCTGCTATTAAGCATTCTAGAAGCACTCCATACTGGATCTCAAGTATCTAACATGGCCTGTAGCATCTTCCTGAGGACATGATGAACCAGGTGGCCATGGTCCCTGTCCTCACATGACTCACACTCCAGTGGGGGAAACGTTGGGAACAGTGCTGCAGGAGAGCAAGAAGAGGCCTGTAGAAGACATGAATGATGCCATCCCGATGGCCATTCCTCTCTTCATCTGCTAAGGGAACGTCTCTCCTCTGCAGGGAATCCATTTTTGCTTATCATCCCCTGAGCATTCATGTCTTCCAGGAATGGCTGTGACCTTTCCTGGACTCAGAGAAAGAGCCTTGATTGGTGAAAACAGATTCTAGTACTCTCATTCCTTTGCCAACTGATTAACTTAGGCAAAGGCATGTACACATTCCTGGCCAATGAGACATGAGGGGAGGTCGGGTGGGGGTCCTGAGAAGGTTTTATTCCCTCTTCCTGGCCTCTGGGATGCTGGAACTCCAGCCCTGGTGCCTGTGATCAACTCTACGGGGAGCCATCCAAGGTGGAAAAAATCTGGGTGTCTGAGGATGATGCTCAACCTCTGAACTAACTTGTCTTGGATCTGTCCCTCCTCGGACTCACTGTCCTATAAAACAGATGTGTCTAGATTGTTTAATCCACTTTTAATTGGGAGCTGCCACTTGTTGCTGCAGGCACTCTATAGAACTAAGGCTATGCTATGGGGTCACTGAGCCATCAGGGAAAGCCTCCTGAAGCCACTCTGAAGATGGCCAAGCAGGGGCGGGGGGTGGGATGTGAGATGAAGTGGTCTTAGAGCAGCAGTCAGTGGTGGAAGCAAAACTGGAACACATTCCGTCAAGGTGCTTTTTGCTATGGGAGTGTTTCTCAAACTAACCAGCTAACCACCTGCTTCAGAATGTCCAGGGGTTGGTGAGTGGGGGAGATGGGCGTGGATTATAAAAATGCAGATCCCTAGGCACTGCCCCAGACTTACTGAGTCAGACTTTAAAATTTCAACAAGCTCCTCTGGACAATCTTGTTCACTAAAGGCTGAGAACCCTTGGGTCAGTGACTAGAAGACTCATACAATCTTTGGCACTGAGATGAGAATTTTAGAAATCCTGATATATTAATTTGTATCAAAGTGCCATCATAGAGAATGTGCCAATATCCTTCTGAGTATTACAAAGTATATTTTCTCTGATACGTTTGCCAACCTTCACAAACATTAAAAAAAAATATCAACTGGCATTGAAATAATGTCCTAATACAGCTAGATTAAACACACATTTAATTCACTCAGCTCTGGCAGATGGTTTTTCTTTTCTAAAGTTGTCATTTCTTTTAGGAAGAGCTGTTTCTGGTCTGTTATTAAAGCCACCCGCCATCAGGCAGAGATGCACAACACAGGCGGCAGTGCAGACAGGGAGACAAACAAAGGTATTTCCCCTCTCTCTTTATCTAGTGTATTCTGAGGAGTGTAGCTGTGATGTCTCAGAACCAGCTTGTGATGGTGTTACTTGCCCAAACCAAAGGCAGTCCTTCAGCACGATAAGCCCTGAAATCCTTTGTTGGCCTCCCCACATCCACTCTCATGGTCCACCCATCACTAAGCTGTGCAGATGAATCCCTCACATAGCTCTGCCATTCAGCTCATCTTCATCTCCATCAGCTCTGGCCCAGTGACAAGCATCTTTCCTCTGGGCTACCACCGTGGTTTTCCTACACTACCTCTTTTCTGCACCAGTGGTTCTCAACTCTGGGGAAATTCTCCACTCCTTGACTACACCTGCCAGGAGTCATTTGTCAATGCTTGGAGACATTTCTGATTGTCACAAATGAGGGGTGTGTGTGTGGGTATGATACTGACATCTAGTTGGCAGAGGCCAGGGATATTGCTAACTATCTTGTACAACATAGCTCCTCTCCAACCCAATAAAGAATTATCTGGTCCTAGATAGTGTCAAAGTTGAGAAATCCTGCTTTCGATGTATCCCTTACACCCCATAGGTCAAAGGCCCTTTTCTGACTTACCTTCACAGTACAAACCCTACTGTTACCGGTTCTCACAGTCCTGGGTACCCTCCCTTGACTGTATTATTTTCAGTATGTATTGATATAACAAGTTGTGATTATTTGCTTACTCTATTTCTTCCATTAGACTCTAAGCTTGATGAAAGCAGGGATGCTGTTTATTGAGCTCATTTCTCTAGTCAGGCCAAACACAATATCAGGCACACAGTACATTTATAATAAACACCTTTAAAATAAATGTACTTACTTTGTGCAAATTCATGTACAATCATGGAACACAATGGTTAGCATAGGTCCTGACTACTAGAAAATTACATTCTTGTAAGGACTCTTTGAAAGATTCATACTTAAGATAAATGTTTTGAAGTATAACAAAATCACAATGGCCACAGGTTGGAGACTGTTTGGTTTTAGGACTCCTATACACCCCTGAAATATTATTGTGAACCTCAAAGAGTTTTTGTTTAGGTGCTTTACATCTATTGATATCTATCATATTAGAGTCACATCTGAGAATTTTTTAAAAAACAAAAAAACAGAAGCACACATTCCATTAGCTGTCAGTGATGGCTTCATCAGACATCACCTCTGGAAAACTCAACTGTACCCTCACGAGAGACAGAGAGTGAAAAAGGCAGAACATTTCTTAGGATTGTTACCAAAATGGTATTGATCCTGTGGACCACACAGCGGGCCTCCAGGAGTCTCAGGGGTCCCTGTAACACATCTGAAAACTGTTGCAGTATAGGAATCCTAATGTTTTAGAAATAACTTCCTGCAGAGGAATTAGGGCAATTGATTCCTACTCAGAAATGGCACATCTGAGTTTGTCCTTACAAGATGGAAGGCATGGGGACACCAGCAGAGACACACTCCTCTTCTGCTGACCCAGTCTACAACTATAGCAAACAAACTATGGCTCGAGGATCAATTCTGGTCCACTGCTTGTCTTTGTAAATAAAGTTTTATTGGAACGTTGCTGTATCCATTCATGGATGTTTTGTCTATGGCTACTTTTGCGCTAAGATAGCAGAGTTGATAGTTACATCAGAGCCTGCAGGACTTACAAAGCCCAAGAGACTCGCTATCTGGCCCTTTCTAGAAAAAATCTGCTAACTCTTGTTCTGTAAAATATTTATGAAGGCAAATGCTTCTGTCAAAAATAAAATTGATGTTGAATGACATTTCTGCATGTAACCCTCCGCCCCTAAATTGGACTGGGCATTAGTGAGTGAATAAGGAAGGTGAGAAAGAACACACCTCCGTCAGGTGGGATAAAAAAGCCATCAGCTTGAGACTTTTGCTTCTAATCCTCCAGCACACCAGGAGACTTAGGGCAAGTCATCCCAATCTATTTGGGGATGCTGAGGGGGATGGACTACACAGGGAAAGCATTCCCAAGAGTCAGAGCTGCTCAGAGATGAAATGAGCTGCCTTTCCAGCCAGTGAGTTTCCCGTATGTGGAAGCCGGTTGAGGCTGCAGGATCCGATTGACAGACAGGAATCAGATCTTTGGGAATCAGATGGATGACTGTATCAAATCAGAGAACACAAACTCAGTGCTTCAGGGGTAGGAGGTCATATAAATGAGTGAGTGGACTGGGATGAAGGGAGTGAAAGATGTGGCCAAAGAGGCATGGTTCCTACTCTATTTCAACTGACCCCTGCCATGTGGGGATATGGGCTTGGGAAAACCAGAAATCTGGATTTTAAAGTCTGGATTTTAAAACCTCTCAGTGCTTATAGTTTGGCTCAAATACTCCAAAATAAAGAAGAACAGTACATGAGTCAAGTAAAACATATGTATGGCTCATTTTGTCACCCAGGCCACTGAGATAAGATAAACTTCAGGGCCTTTCCTAGCTTAAATATTCTGTGATACTAAGAGAATAAAAGAAATCCCTTATATTTATTTATTTTTAAAAAATTTCAGTGTGTCTTGACATCTTATTTCATGCACATTTTCTGTATTCAAGAGCACAGTCAGGGCTAGAACCCAGGACTTCTGATGCCAAGTCTAGTGCTCAATGCTATGGCTGCAGGATCCATTATGCCAGAAAAAAAGACCTGAACTTAGCAGAGCGGATTGAGTGGAATGAAATGGAAATGGGCAGTGAGGGCGGAAGAGCTAACTAGACTGAGTGAGCAGGGAGAGAGCTTAGCAGCAGGAGGTACAGTAGATGTGAGCAGGGCAGCAGGGACTAGAAAAGACAGTCCATCTGATCCCAAGAGCAGCAACTTCACGCAGACCTTCCCTTGATTCCAAAGGTCCAGGAGCTGATGGATTCCTGTGTAACTTGAGCTAGTTTGACCTGAGTTTTGGTCACTCGTGATCTAAGAGTTTTTGCAAAATCTTAAGGATGGATTAAAATTTTGTGCTACTATAGTATAAAAGCAGTCTTAGACAATCTGTAAATGAATGGGCATGGCTGTGTTCCAATAAAACTTTATTTACAAAGATCAGCAGTGGGCCAGAATTTACCTTTGAGCCATAGTCTGCTGATCCATGCTATGGAATCATTCAGTGGTCTAATAGAAATGCGACTACGCTGAGTGTCCTGAGGCCATGTATATTTCAAGGCCAGCTCACAGGTTATTTGGCTGGGTTATTAGACTAGATGATCTTAAAGATCCCTACACACCGTGAGATTCCAGGATGCTTTGATTTTTGCTTAAATCCTTTAAGGATTTAAAGGTAGACTCTAATTCAAGCTATTGGAACAGAAAGTCTCCTCCAACAAAATGCCTCCAATCATAATTACCAGCTCTATAACTGAGCATATGTTGATGGAAGCCTCAATTCATACTGAGCCAGTTAAAATGCACGGAAGGGACAGCTAACAGATCTCTCAAGTTAGAGTCCAGGCTGTTAATTACTTTTGTAAAAGAAATATATAAACATGCAGATGGCAACTGTAGTAAATATGTTCATCTACATATAAATACCAAAATCCAGCCCACTCCTCAAGGCCTATCTCATATGCAACATACTTTTATAAAGACTTCCAGATTTCTTCCTCATCCCTGCTCCATTATCTCTCTTCTTTAAAATCTCATGGCATGTATTTCTTATGACTAAGCAGTGGTTCCCAAACCTGAGCATGCATTAGAACCCTGGATATCTTGTCAAAACTCGGATTGCTGGGCCCCACCACCAGGGTTTCTGATTCAGGATGTTCAGGGCTGGGTGAGAATGTGGATTTCTCAGTTCCCAGGTGATGCTCATGCTGATGGTTTGGGGACCACGTTTTGAGAACCATTCACCTAGAGCACAGTCTACCCTATAATATCATCACTTTTGTGCTTGTCTTATTTCTCTAGCAGACTGTACATTACTTGAGGAGGGATACTGTTTATATTCACAAACCCTGGAGAATATTCTGTAGGTTTTCAAATTGTGGTGCTGGAGAAGACCCTTGAGAGTCCCTTGAACTGCAAGGTAATCAAACCAGTCAATCCTAATGGAAATCAACTTTGAATATTCATTAGAAGGACTGATGCTGAAACTCAAGCTCCAATACTTTGGCTAACTGATGTGGAGAGCTAACTCATAGGAAAAGACCTTGATGCTGGGAAAGATTGAAGGCAGAAGGAGAAGAGGGTGACAGGATGAGATGGTTAGACAGCATCACCAATTCAATGGACATGAGTTTGAGCAAACTCCAGGAGACAGTGAAGGACAGGCAAGCCTGGTATGCAGTCCATGCAGCTGCAGAGTCAGACACAACTAAGCGACTGAACAACAACAACAATTCTGTGGGCGCTTCACAAACATTTAGATACAGCCATGGGATGAGCTGAGTTAAGCTTTTGGCTAAGGTACACCTGACAGCTGTTTCCTACAACAGGAATTTCTGGAGACCACAAGGAAAGCAAATGCAACAGACTTGTTCTCAAGAAGCAACCAGCAAAGGAAATTTCTGTGGCTAAACCATACTGTAATAGAATTCAAAACTCCATCAAGTTCAGTATTCTGGTGGAAGACCAAAACCCAAATGAAATCGATCAAATAGTTATACAGCTCTTCCTATACATATTGCAGTTATAGGTACGTGTTTGCCTAAAGGGAGTGAGGTGGGAGTAGACAATGATGAATAATAGAAATGCTTCCCTGATAGCTCAGTTGGTAAAAAAATCTGCCGGCAATGCAGGAGACCCGTTTGATTCCCAAGTTGGGAAGATCCTTTGGAGAAGGGATAGGCTACCCACTCCAGTCTTCTTGGGTTTCCCTTATGGCTCAGCTGGTAAAGAATCCACCTGCATGTGGGAGATCCGGGTTGATCCCTGGGTTGGGAAGATCCCCTGGAGAAGGGAAAGGCTACCCACTCCAGTTTTCTGGCCTGGAGAATTCCATGGACTGTATAGTTCATGGGGTTGCAAAGAGTCGGACATGACTGAGTGACTTTCACTTTCATAGGTTACCTGAATACCCCTTAGAGGGAAATCAAGAAAAAAAATGTTTGCTAGGAATTAGGATGTGGCGGTATTTGGAGGCAGGGCCTTTAAAGAGATTATTAAGTTAAAATGAGGTTGTAAGGGTAAGCTCTAATCCAATATGACTAGTGCCCTATTAACAAGAGAAGATGAGGACACAGACACACACAGGGAGAAGCTGGCCATCTACAAGCCAAGGAGAGATGCCTCGGAAGAAACCTCAATCTCAGACTTCTAGTCCCTAGAGCTATCATTAAACATATTTCTGTTGCTTAAGTCACTCATGTGTGGTAGGTTGTGATGGCAGCTCTAGCAAACTAATACAGACTCCAAATCATTATTTTAAATAGTATAGAGATATAAAACCTTTCCACTCCTGGAGTGGAAAGAGCCCTGACCATCTACTCCTAGTTTAGGCCCTAATATCTTCAGCCTGGAGGATCCCAACAGGTCCTAACTGGTCTTCTTTGCCCATTCATTTCTCTACACAGTGGCCAGAGTGATGCTTTCAAAATGCAAATCCGATGATGCTTACCCCTGAAGTGCTGAAGCGCTCACCACACTTCAGAGCATTTAACACCATTTAATGGCTTCACTTGGCTCTTGGGATAAAGCCAGACTCCTTGCCATGGTTGACAAGCGCTTGCATGGCCTGGTCCCTGCCAGCCTCTCCCATCTCCTTAGACCCTCCTCACCTCCAGCAGTAGATGACAGCCACCTGGCTTTCTTTCTTTTCCTTCCAATGCACCCTGCTTCCCCTCAACACTAGGAGACTTCCACTCCAAAACAGACATGACAGAGGTGCTTTTACACGCAGATGTGCTGTACGTCCTGGAAGATTCATCTCAAGGCAGATGGCTTTCAATTCTGACTGCTCTTGCCCCACTGCCTCTTTTAGGCTAGTCACTGGTAGAGACTGTCTCAACAACAGCTAAAAGCACTGTTTACAATAGCCACTGGGAAACAATCCAGGTGTCCATCAACAGAAATTGGCTTAAGAAGTTGTGATGTGTGTGTGTGTGTGTGTGTATAAATACAGTGGAATATTACTCATCTACAAAAATGGAATTAAATATTGCCACTTTCAGCAATGTGGATGAACCTAAAGAATATCATACTAACTACATCAGACAGAGAAGACAAATATTACACGATATCACTTACATGTGGAATCCAAAAATACAATACAAATGAATCTATGTACAAAATAGAAACAGACTCACAGACATATTATAGAAAGTGAATTTATGGTTACCAAAGGGGAGAGGGATGGCGGTCGCGGGGAGAGATAAATTAGGAGTACGGGATTAACAAATACAAGCAGATACTATACATAAAACAGGCTTCCCTAGTGGCACAGATGGTAAAGAACCTGCCTGCAATGCAGGAGACCTGGGTTCGACCCTTGGGTGGGAAGATCCCCTGGAGGACGGCATGGCAACCCACTCCGGTATTCTTGCCTGGGGAATCCCCATGGATAGAGAGGATCCTGGTGGGCTACAGTCCATGGGGTCGCAAAGAGCTGGACATGACTGAGCGACTAACCACATACATACAACAGAGAAACAACACGGATTTACTGCATAGCACAGAGATCTATATTCAGTATCCTGTAATAACCTAAAATGGAAAATAATCTGAAAAAAAAAATATATATAACTGAATCTCTTTGATGTACTCCTGAAATTAACACAATATTGTAGATCAAGTATAATTCAATTAAAAAAAATTGAAAAGTGAGGGGAGTAGTAAACAGTAAAACGTACCAAGGTATACAAGGGTGTCCTTCCCAAACTAGGCACGGGTGAATCCTGTGACGGGTACCATTCATCTGGGAACTGTAAAATGAGCTGAAGGGTGAAATTCTGGGCCTGTCGGCCAAAACGAGTCACCTGCTTTGACGGGCATGATGAAAGGGCTCTTTCTTTCTGGTCTAGCTTGCTCACTGCCCTTCAAGACACAAAGAGAAGAGCAAAGATTCTATCCTGTGGTTACTGTCCTGTGTCTCTCTTTATTGTCATTTAATTATAGAGACCACACTTTCTGAATGAGATACTGAAACGCATGACTGGACGCACGGCCTAACAATGGGATGAAATATTTGAAATGAGGACAGTTGTACATAAGGACACTAGACCCACAATGAACGGACTCTTTTTACCTTGTCCCATTTACCTATAACCCAAATAAAGCTAGATTTGCCTTGTGCTCAATTTCTGTGCACAACTGTATTAAATTTTAATGACGAAAAGAAACATAGCTAACAATCAAAAGTAATAAAAAACATTCAAACATTTGCTGGATTGTCTTTCAAAGAAAGTCAAGGGAGAAGGCATCTATGTAATAACTAGAGAAATAGAGGTTAACTGAAAGGCTGTCTCATTCATTACAGTAATTATATCATAAAACATGAGTCAAGGGAAGCAAGATCACTCCATCTATTTTACAGATGAGAAAACTAAGGCTCAGGGAACTGAGATGGTCCCAGAATCCAAATCAAGACTTCTGACTCCTAGTTTAGTGAACTTTCTTTTCTACACGTGTGCACACACACACCACCAGACTTCCTTTCCACCATTCTGCATTCTAAAATACTTTTAAAAAATTTGACACTAATAGCAGCAAAAAGTGATGATTCTCAATATAAGTTCAAGAAATCCTCAGAGATTCACTAACATTTAATTCCCAAACCTCAGCTAAGTGTGGCGCCCAGACAAGAAGGAACAAACATCACTTTTGCAGCCTCTCTAAACTAGAATAATGCTTCATTAAAAAAAAAACAAAAAAACTACCAGAATACCTCTTTTCCAGCCAAAGAGGCATTCTGTCCACAGTCGACTCCATGAACCCTGGGACAATAATTAACATGTGGGCCAAAGGCCCAAACCCATTGGCACAGGACAGATTCTCAGATGAGAAACAGAGAAGCCCCAAATCCCACTCACATAAAGGGCTTATTGACACTGGTAGAAAGAATACAGACCACAAGGGAGACAGTGAGGCAGAGTCTGGGCTATAGAGGAAATGGGTGGGAGGACGGGGTAGACTTCTTCCCTATTTCAAAGCCCCTTAGATTTTCACCAGAGCCTTCTCTAAGTTTACTCCCTCAACTGGACTTTGCTCCTGGCTAACAAGCATTTCCCCACAGCACAGAATGATGTCACAGAAGCCAAAGTAATCCAGGTCTGTTAACACATTCCTGTGGTGAAATAGAGGGTTTTGGAGAGCTCCCATGGACAGATCAGCTGAGGGTGATGTCCAGGTGCCCTACACTTGGGGCTGACGCCCAGGAGAGAAACCACTTCAGTGGGGCAAGGGCATTCACATCCAGAAAGCCCCCCAAAGGTGATTTGATTATTAGAAGGGGAGAGAGGAAAGCAATTAGGGCTAAAAAACCATGTGATGGACCAGAGGTCTGAAAAGTGCTGAGTAGGAGGATGAATACAGAGACAAGCATTCATTCCACCTGATCTTGGGCCCTGTGCTGGGCGTGGGGCACAGAGGGCCCTGGAGAGACAGGACAATTCCTGTGTGATAGTTAAGTTAGCCTGTGTGGGATTCAGACTTTTTTCAACATGTAGATAAATGTAGAGTCCCTAGGTTATAGCCCAACAGACTCATAAATAGAAAGTGTTCTAGCCTTCCTAAGGACAAGATATCCTAAGATTTCCTTGAGTCACTTGACATAAAAAGCTTTGTCTTATTGAGTATGCTAAAGTGATACTAGCCCTCCTGACACCCACCAAGCCCCAGGGAAGACCTGGCTCTAAGCAGAAAGCCCGAGTTAGCACTAACAGGTTACAAAGTCCATTTGCTAATGCTAATACCATCTTCGTTGGTGCAGTTATTTATTGGGCAATATTTACTGGGTAATTCCTATGCACCAAGGACTGGAAACACGCTGGTGGATAAAACAAGCATGTTTCCTCTCCTTTGGAAGTGTATAGTTCCACGGGAAAGATACGCATCCCTGGCGGCTCAGTGGTAAAGAATCAACAGCCAATGAAGGAGATACAGATTTAATCCCTGGGTCGGGAAGATTCCCCAGAGAAAGAAATGGCAACCAATTCAGTATTCTTGCCTGCAAAATCCCATGGACTGAGGGGCTTGGCAGGCTACAGTCCACGGAGTTGCAAAAGAGTCGGACATGACTTAGCGACTAAACAACAAGCAACTAAAGAAACAGATAATTCCAAAGTGTGGCAAGTAGAAAGAAGAAATGAGTAAGGCTTGGGGAGAGGCAATCTGAAGGTAAAATATTTCATTTGTGATTGTAAGCAGGCAAGGAATCCAGCCACGGAAGACCAGGGGCAAGAACAATGCTGATGGAGAAACAGCATGTGCAGAGGTCCTGAGGCTGGAAAGTGTGTGGTGAGTTCAAGGAGGCCAGTGTAGCTGGAAAATCAGGGCCAGGAAGAGACCTGCACAAGACCATCTGAAGAGGAGGCTCTTGAAATGCACAATATCTGAGCATTCACCAAGCACTTTCCCAGGTGTGATGATAGTTGAAATAGTCCTTTGTGGTAAGCAAAGATGAATAGGATAGGCCCACTGAACTGATGAGAATTTCAACAGATGTCACTGAGTTGGTAGGAGAGCTGAGATTAGGAGTCAGTTCTTCTGTTTCTAAGCCTAGGAATCTTTCACACACAGCACACACACACACAAATGAGTGAGTGAAAGTCTCTCAGTCATGTCTGAATCTTTGCAACCCCATGGACTACAGTCCATGGAATTCTCCAGGCCAGAATACTGGAGTGGGTAGCTTTTCCCTTCTCTATCAGACCTTCCCAACCCAGGGATCAAACCTAGGTCTCCCACATTGCAGGCGGATTCTTTACCAGCTGAGCCACCAGGGAAGTGCACGAATACTAGAGTGGGTAGCCTATCCCTTCTCCAGCAGACCTTTCTGACCCAGGTATCTAACTGGGGTCTCCTGCATTGCAGGTAGATTCTTTACCAACTGAGATATAAGGGAATAATTCAGTGTAATTTACAAATAATGAAATACATACATCTTAAAAACAAAAAGTTTTGACAAATATATAAACACATGTAAACAACATCTCAGGCAAAAAAGGACACATTTCTATAATACGGAGATAATTTGCTGTAACCTTTTGTGACCAATCACTCCACCCCCAAACCAGAGGCAATCTCTGTTATGATTTCTATCCACATAGTTTTGCCTGTTCTTGAACTTCATAAATGGAATCATACAGTATGTGTTTCTTTTTGTCTCACCTCTTTTACTCAGCAATTTTTTTTTTTGAGATTCATTCACGCTGTGGCATGTATCAATAGTTGCTTTTTTATTTTTGTTTGTTTTGCTGAATAGTATTCCATTGTGGAAATGTAACCAGATTTGCTTATCCATTTGCCCACAGATGAACAGTCCAGTTGTTTCCAGCTTTGGGATATTACGAATTAAGCTGCCTAGAACATTCCTGCACAAAACTTTCTGCAGATTTGTTTTCACCTCTCATGGGTGGAGTTGCTGGATCTTCATTTTATTGTGTTGAGTTTTTATGAAACTAACAGTTTTCCAAAGTTGCTGTATCAAGCCATTTTTATGGGTGTAAAAGGTGGTTTTAATTTGCAGGACTGAAGCTGAAGCTGAAACTCCAATACTTTGGCCACCTGATTCAAAGAGCTGACTCATTAGAGAAGCCCTTGATGCTGGGAAAGATTGAAGGCAGGAGGAGAAGGGGATGAGAGGACGAGATGGCTGGATGGCATCGCCCACTCGATGGACATGATTTTGAGCAAGCTCTGGGAGTTGGTGATGGACAGGGAAGACTGGCATGCTGCAGTCCATGGGGTCACAAAGAGTTGGAACAACTGAGTGACTGAACTGATGACTAATGATGCTGAGCACCCATTTGTATATGTTCTTTTGTAAAGTATTAGAATTTCTTGCCCATTTTTGCCGCTTTTAGTCTTCTAAGAAGTCACTGCCTACCTCAAGATCATAAGATAATCTTCAATATTCTCTTCCAGAAGCTGTACAGTTTTAGCTTTTCATTTATTAAGGTCTAAGACCTATCTCAAATTTTGTGTATTGACTAGTGATGGACGGGTTATCAAGTATAAAGTATAAGGACTCCTTTATTTTTTACTTTTTATTGTGGTGTAACTTGTATAAAGTGCATAAATCTTCAGTGTAAAGGTTAAGAATTTTACATTTGTTTACATCCATGTAACCACATTCAGATCATTGGAGGATTCCTTTTTACTGTCAAAAATATTAGCCTCACTATGTTAATATCATCTTTAAGGAACAATTATTTTACCACATTGATTTTCCTTATATGCATGCATTTGACAGAATACTATGCATTTGCATCTTGGTGCACATATGGATTTGTAAGCTGCAGCAATAATGCCCTGACTCCGTAGTGGTCTGCTGCTTGCAGTTGTAGAACAATTGCACTATTCCCTACTGACACCTGGCTCCTATTCTCAAGGAGCTTATTGTCTAAGAAGGGTGCTAGGAAATGCACATGAATAAAGCTGTTGAGTTACAGCAAATGAACCATAATCATAAGAATGTTTTAAAACAAGGGTTAGGGACTTTAGAAGAGGAAATAAAGTCACTTCAGGAGTGGAGGAGAGGAAGTTTTTAGCCTGAAGATGGCTAGAATTTTGATAAATGAGGATAATTATATGAGGTATTGCCTATGAGAAAAAGGGTAAAATAACAGCAAGTGCCTTAGTTAGGATCCTTTCCATTGTAATTTACAGAAACTCAAAATTAGTTTAGGCAAAAAAGAGAATCTGTTGGTTCTTACAAGTGAGAGGTCTATGGGTGGGCTGAGCAGCCTCTGCATTCAGATCTGGCTGGATTCAGAGGCTTTACTATATGGTCAGAGCTATAATTTTTTTCAAACAGCTTCTTCCCACATGCTGGACAGGAATGCCCACTGGTATTCCGAGAGCCTTAGCTCAGCAACCTTAATGGAATGAATACTTTTTCCTAGTATTTCCCTATACAATTCCAGAGAATACTATGGTTGACCTCTCTTGGGTCTAATGTCCATTGATGAACAAATCCTTGTGGCATAGATAGATGGGATATGCAGATTGGCTAGTCTAGGTCACGTGCCACCACCTGGGGGAGGGGCAGAACACCACAATTGCCAGCTCATTTGTACTCCAGGGAGTTAGGAGCAGTTCTTGCACGGAAACAAAGCAGGGATGATAAAACATGCTGGACAGACAATTCGGCTATCGCACCTCATTACAGAGGAAGCGGGGCTTTGAGCAGGAAATGTGAACGGCCGAGCAAAACAGGAGGAGACTTCGCTTTGCGCCTGGAGGCCCTGGCATGGATACTGTCCTGTATATTTTTTCGCGAGTGGAGACTCTCTGACCGGAGTATCAAGAGCTGTCTACTCAACAGACCCTAGGGCAGCTTGTGCACCCTGGCATTTAGTGGTCACATGAGATGAGTCAGGTAATCCAAGAGTATAAATTATAGGCTGTGCAGAAAACAGAACCACAAAGAGAATGGAGCCTTCTAGAGTCCTTGCCTGGTCTATCTTTCTAGTGTAATCCTTATCATATTTAAAGTAAAGTTCTCTTATAGTTACAAAGATGAACTAAGCAAGAGAGATTAGGTATTTGTATCCTCCTTTTAGACTGGAATTTCAAAGCTGGAAGAGACCTTAGAGATTATGTAGCATAAGGATCAGCAAACTGGCCCACAGGTTAAATCCCCCTCCACCTTTACCTTTGGAAATAAATTGTGACTCAACTGCTGCCTCATCCATATGACCACATATTACCAAGGGCTGCTTCTATGCCTCAGACACCATATGGCCCGCAGAGCTCCAAATATTTACGACCTGGCCCTTTACAGGAAAGGTTTGTCAATTCCTGGCCTGGTATGACTCTCTCCCTATTCAATTAAGATTGTCCTCTTCAACATTAATCTCATTCCTGACTCACACTTGGATCAAAAGAGACAATTCACAGAGAGTTTAGAATGTAGTTTGACATATAATAAATAAATAAAATTAAATGTTAGTGAAATAAAAGTCCTAGGCTATCAATACCTCTGTTCCTCTCTTCAATGGAATGATTAAGTGGTGACTGGTCCTAACCATGCCATGTGTTGATTAATTTGTTTATTGAAAGGGTTTTTTTTTTCAACACATTCAACTGTATTTCATTAATTATTACTGAGTGTGTGCTAAGCATCTAACACCCATTCCCTCACTCTGCCCTCCCTCATCCCAACCACCTCGAGAGGAAGCTGAAGCTATGGTGGTAAAGAAAGTCGAAGAAGGATGCACAGCTAGTTAGTGGCTGAGCTGGAACATGAACCCAGGCATTTTGACTCCACAGCTCAAGTGCTTATCAAATACACTATCGAAAGCATCTCACTTTGGTCAGTAACCTAATTTTCAAAGTATCAGTTCTCACAGTCCCAGCAATCAGAATCAGATTAACAGGTCCACTTGAAGGGACAAGAGCAGTGACACCAACACCGAGGCACAGCGTGCCTAGGGAACCCGCCAGCTCATCCTCTCTGCTGCCTGTGCCTTCCCTTGTCATCCATTCACACCTGCTCCACGGTGCTCAGCCAGCCTCTGCTGCCTCTGGGCTCTCCTATCCATCAGGTACGTGTTACCAGGGAGATCTTCCTAAATAATGCACAGCTCTGAGGGGGGTCACTGCTCAGCTCAGAACCTCTCACAGCTCCTCATTGGTCACAGACTGTAACAAATACTCTCCAGCCTGGCATGTACAACTCTCAAAGATCTGATCCTCACCAGCCATTCCAGCCCCCACCTTCTTTCCTCACTGTCCACCTCCTCGTACTTCATAGATAACCAGACTTGCTGACCTTTCCTGAAACCCTCTGTTTACTTTGTTTCTGTTTATTTTACCCTCCCCACCCAGCCATGGGTCTGGGATGCAGAAGTTGTGCAACAAGCGAATGTGGAAGCTCGCCTGCGAGTGGATGGATGAGCCCATCAGGAATGCCCTTCTTCCCCATCCAAGCTATCTCTCAGGATCTGGAGTGAATGCTACCTTCTCCACAAAATAGTCCCCGGCTCTTTCAGGGGAATCTGGCCTGATTCCCTCTTCACTCGTTCCTACCCTCTCAACAGCCAGGAGGGTTTTATTTTATTACAGCCACCCTTGCTCGTGTCTGCCCCTGGGTGATGCCGGAAGGAGGCTGTCTGAGGTCACATTCTTTCCTGTGCATCTCCAATCCCTCAGCACCTGGTACATCGCTGAGTGGGGATTTGTGTCATTGCCCTAGTGAACAGGAGAGCAGTGCTGGAACATCAAACAGGAAAAGATCAGCCACCCCAACCTGCACTTCCCCTTCACCCCGTAACTCTCATCACGGTAAAATGGGGAAAGACAGTGAAGAGGAGGAAGCAGGAAGGAGGGAAAAGATCCTTGGAGTTGGCTCGACGTGGTTTCAAATACCTGCTCCACTACCTCCCAGATCGTGTGACTGAGGCCAGGAGACTGTACCTCTGAACCTCATTTCCCTTTTATGCAAAACGGGAGTATTTAATAGTCTATGTTAGATCCTCCCATTCACATATTCATTCAAGGCGTCATTACTTGTTAAATATGAGATTTAGGACCAGAGACCTGTTTTTTGAGCCTTGGTTTGCCCCTCTGTAAAACAAGGATATTATTAGCATCTACCTCATAGGTCTTCTGTGAGGGTTAAATGCATTCATGTCTGTGAAGACCTTAGCACCGCGCCTGGCACACAGTTAATGCTCAGCCAATATGAACAGTCACTGGCGGCCATCACTTTGTGCCAAGAGCTATAATGAGTTTGGAGGACTCAGCAGTGAACAAAACAGGCCTGTCACAGAGCCATCCTGTGGCTTATAGTCCAAAAGGGGATAAGAGACAGAAATGACAAGCCAATGGCTAATACAATTACCAATGATGGTGAGTTCTGTGTAGAATGGTCAGAGTCCACGTAACATGGGGGACCGTCCTTACATACAGAGCAGGGAAGGGCTTTGCAAGATTGTTGCAAGGATTAAATAAATAATATTTGTAAATAATTGCACTCAGATAGGCTATAATCAGAAAAGAATGTCTCTTGATTAGGAGGAGGAGGAAAAATGAGTCTAAGGCTCAGGCATTTCTCATGGGGCTTGAGCTTCTCTTTGTTTCTGAAATGTTGCCTCCTAGGTCCCTTCTCCCTACCTGAAATGGGCCCGGGCTCTGTTTCTGCCCTTTGAAAGAGGAATTTATGGTCACTCGAGGTTCCTGTGCCCTATATTCCTGACACTACGGGCAATTCTCCTTGCAGAATACCTCATACCGACTGTGAAGATATTTAATTTTACGGTTGCTTTAGATCGTCCTTGGACGGGCAGGGTCTGGATCCCTGGGCTGCTTCCCCAGATTTCAAAAAGCAGCAACAGACCTCGAGCTGGCCCTGGCCCCGCACGCTGAGAGCAGCTTGCTGCGGGAAGATTGGCACTTGGTGGAGTGTGCTTCAGGTGCTTAAAATAGATCAACTGTGTCATTAGACCATTGCAAGGCAGTCCTTTCATTGGCCCTGCTGGTGTGGGTGAGGGCAAGAGATAACAGCCCATGGAGAAAGACCTGTGCTTTGCACAAAATCAAGCAGATGCGAGGAAAAAGCTTTTGAAATGATACAGGCAGTAGAGAGGGGAATTCTGCCAGAGAAGGGGGTGGGGCTGTGGCACGAGCACACAGCAGTAACCACAGCACAGGGAGCAACAGGATGGCAAAGTGGAGCCTGTCTGGACCTCTTGTCTGGCTGGCGAGGCACTCAGGAAGAAGGCTAACACTCCTGGATTGCAGGGCACAATCCAGTAGCATCATGTGAAATCACCAAGGGATCACCTATACTCTCCGGGGGACACAGAAGCAATGTGTGGGGCTGACTCTGGAGGATTCCTACTGCTCCTTCAGGGCCCTCTCCTCAGGGTGTTTCAAGTCCCTCCTCCAGCATGTTGCTGGGCATGCTCCGCCCTGGATACAATGCTCAGACACAGCCTAATCAGGGTTCCCCAGAGCAGCGCTATGACCCCTCCTGCCCCTTGCAGCCTGGAGTCACACTGTCCAGCAGCCCACACGGCTCTGATGCCTGCAACTGAACTTGAGCTCAACCCACCCCTCCCCCAACCATTTACTACAGAGGCTGCCATGGCTGGTGCTGGGGACACTGGGCAGTGATGGCAGCTGAGGAAGGAAGAGTTTGGGTTACATTTGGGAGGTAGGAATGACCAGATGTGGACCCAGACTGAACACAGGGGAGTGGAGGAAACGGAAATGCAGATGAGGGCTAGTTTCTGATTACTAACTTCCTTACTGGGTAAATGGAGATTCTAGCAATCAACTGGGACCACAGAGTAGAAGGTTTTTTTTTTTTTTTTCCATTTAAAAAAGAGTAAGTTTATTAAATTTTAGTTTGATC
>SJYQ01031824.1:0-69454 GCA_006410935.1 Redunca redunca
GCATTGCCTTTCTTTGGGATTGGAATGAAAATGGACCTTGTCCAGTCCTGTGGCCACTGCTGAGTTTTCCAAATGTGCTGGCATATTGAGTGCAGCACTTTCACAGCATCATCATTTAGGATTTGAAATAGCTCAACTGGAATTCCATCACCTCCACCAGCTTTGTTCATAGTGATGCTTTCTAAGGCCCACTTGACTTCACATTCCATGATGTCTGGCTCTAGGTGAGTGATCATACCATCGTGATTATCTTGTTTGTGAAGATCTTTTTTGTACAGTTCTGTGTATTCTTGCTACCTCTTCTTAATATCTTCTGCTTCTGTTAGGTCCATACCGTTTCTGTCCTTTATTGAGCCCATCTTGCATGAAATGTTCCCTTGGTATTTCTAATTTTCTTAAAGAGATCTCTATAGTCTTTCCTATTTTGTTGTTTTCCTCTATTTCTTTGCATTGATTGCTAAGGAAGGCTTTCTTATCTCTTCTTGCTATTCTTTGGAACTCTGCATTCAGGTGCTTATATCTTTCCTTTTCTCCTTTGCTTTTCGCTTCTCTTCTTTTCACTTCTCTTCTTTTCACACCAATTTGTAAGGCCTCCCAGACAGCCATTTTGCTTTTTTGCATTTCTTTTCCATGGGGATGGTCTTGATCCCTGTCTCCTCTACAATGTCATGAACCTCCATCCATAGTTCATGAGGCACTCTACAGATCTAGTCCCTTAAATCTATTTCTCACTTCCACTGTATAATCATAAGGGATTTGATTTAGGTCATACCTGAATGGTCTAGTGGTTTTCCCTACTTTCTTCAATTTAAGTCTGAATTTAGCAATAAGGAGTTCATGATCTGAGCCACAGTCAGCTCCCAGTCTTCTTTTTGCTGACTGTATAGAGCTTCTCCATCTTTGGCTGCAAAGAATATAATCAATCTAATTTCGGTGATGGCCATCTGGTGATGTCCATGTGTAGACTCTTCTCTTGTGTTGTTGGAAAAGGGTATTTTCTATGACCAGTGCATTCTCTTGGCAAAACTCTTTGCCCTGCTTCATTCCGTATTCCAAGGCCAAATTTGCATGTTACTCCAGGTATTTCTTGACTTCCTACTTTTGCATTCCAGTCCCCTATAATGAAAAGGACATCTTTTTTGGGGTGTTAGTTCTAAAAGGTCTTGTAGAGAAGATAGTGGGTCATAATTATGGCACAGTGGTTTTTAGTCTTTTCTCTTTTGCTGGCCTATTGGATCCTCACAGGCATATCCGAAACTGGTTAGACACACAGAGTTGGGAGTCCCGCAGGCCTCCCTGCAATTCCAGCATTACTTTGTGACAACATTTCACCTGCTTGTGAAATTAAATGAGATTATGTGAAGTACCACTTTGGCACAGAGTAGTAAGAGTCGGACAAGACTGAAGCAATTTACATGCACGCAATCCCTCAATAAATACTAGTAATCATTTTCACACCTTGTATATACCCTTTGGACACAACAAGTTTAATAAATGTGAAAAGGGAGTTAAGCATAAAGTGATATTTGTGTAGGATACTATGCTGATTACTAACTTGTTAGTTACTAATAGACTCAATTCAGTTCAGTTGCTCATTCGTGTTCAACTCTTTGCAACCCCATGGACTGCAGCACGCCAGGCTTCCCTGTCCATCACCAACTCCCAGAGCTTACTCAAACTGATGTCCATTGAGTCAGTGATGCCATCCAACCATCTCACCCTCTGTTCTTCCCTTCTCTTCCTGCCTTCAACCTTGCCCAGCATCAGGGTCTTTTCCAGTGAGTCAGTTCTTCACATCAGGTGGCCAAAGTATTGGAGTTTCAGCTTCAGCATCAGTCCTTCCAATAAATACTCAGGACTGGATTCCTTTAGGATGGACTGGTTGGATCTCCTTGCAGGCCAAAGGGCTCTCCAGTCTTCTCCAATACACCACAGTTCAAAAGCATCAATTCTTTGGCTCTCAGCTTTCTTTACAGTCCAACTCTCACTTGCATACATGACTACTGGAAAAACCATTGCTTTGACTAGATGGACCTTGTTGGCAAAGTAATATCTCTGCTTTTTAATATGCTGTCTAGGTTGGTTATAGTTTTTCTTCCAAGGAGCAAGCATCTTTTAATTTCATGGCTGCTGTCACCATCTGCAGTGATTTTGGAGCCCCCCAAAATAAAATCTGTCGCTGTTTCCATTGTTTCCCCATCTATTTGCCATGAAGTGATGGGACCATGATCTTAGTTTTTTGAATGTTGAGTTTTAAGCCAACTTTTTCACTCTCCTCTTTCACTTTCATCAAGAGGCTCTTAGTTCTTCACTTTCTGCCATACTGTATATCTGAGGTAACTGATATTTCTCCTGGCACTCTTGATTCCAGTTTATGGCTTCATCCAGTCCAGCATTTCTCATGATATATTCTGCATATAAATTAAATAAGCAGGGTGACAATATACAGCCTTGACGTACTCCTTTCATGATTCGGAACCAGTCTGTTGTTCCATGTCCAGTTCTAACTGTTGCTTCTTGATATGCATACAGATTTCTCAGGAGGCAGGTAAGATGGTCGGGTATTCCTATCTCTTGAAAAATTTTCCGCAGTTTGTTGTGGTCCACACAGTCAAAGACTTTGGCATAGACAGTAAAGCAGATGTTTTTCTGGAACTCTCTTGCTTTTTCGATGATCCAGCGGATGTTGGCAATTTATCTCTGGTTCCTCTGCCTTTTTCTAAATCCAGCTTGAACATCTGGAAGTTCACGGTTCACGTACTGCTGTACTGCTGAAGCCTGGCTTGGAGAATTTTGAACATTACTTTGCTAGCCTGTGAGATGATGCAATTGTATGGTAATTTGAGCATTCTTTGACATTGCCTTTCTTAGCTGTAGATTAAATTACTTGAAAAACACTTGAAACCTTGTCCCACTCAGTCCGGGGAAGCCTTTGTTATTCATCTGAATTGATCAAAGAATGCTCAGCCTGTGCCTTTAACAAACAGAGCTTATTATCATAACCATTCATGTGTAGATACGTCTTATCTCTCTTTTGACACTGAGCTAGGGTTGTGTCTGGGCAATTCAGTCTTCTTCCTTTTTGTATTTCTGCTATATAGAAATGTGTGGGAGAGTCAAAGACAAAAACCACCCTCAAGAGGCAAAGACAATGGAGAGAGCCCAAGCTCTTCCAAAAGGATGTGGACAAACCTGATAACAGCTGTCTCTGAGAAGTGGGAAGAGGTTTGTGATTGAGAGTGCTAGTTGAAAGAGGCTATAATCTAATCTGTAATGTTTTCATTTCTACATGGAGAAAGTACTGGTTTTAATTGAAGATTAACTTTTAAGAAAAGAGAAACCAGAGACCATGTGTTAGCTTGTACAAGCTATGTTTCCTCTCCAGGCCTCAATCATCTCTTGTTATTATATTTTAAAATGTCTGTTTTTCTATTCCAGGCATACTACACTGGGTGCTTTCACTAAATTATCAAGGAAGAAGTCCTACCTAAGATTTAGAATAAGGGGGAAAACTAAGGGCATCAAAGTCCTAAATCTGCTCTGATTATAGTTCCTACCACCTGGATGCAATAGAACTATCCTCTGAAAATAATCTCTTCTGAGGGATATCACCACCACCTTTTTCTACCCAGCCTGACTGAGAAATTGAAACTAATTTCACACCACCATCCCTTTCACTAGCTTTTGTTTAAGTGCTCCTGGCTGGACTGAAGTGAGAGCATTTTGAGGTGATAGAAAATTTCTGGAGAAGTTCTCAGAACCGTGGCTTTTTAAGTCTGTACCTAAGGTAGGTGAGTGAAATTAGTCATTCTGAAATAAGGCCCATCTCAGAAAAAAATCAGTAACTGGTAGCTTCCATTTAGGAAGGTCGAATCAATGTGTATAAATTTCAAAGGATTTTCATAATCTAGACAAAATGAATCACTTTTCAAGTCTAATCTATTCATTTATGGTAAAATATAGGCTCATAAAGGATTTTCACAATATAGATAAAGCTAATCACACTTCAAATCTAATTATTCAGTTCAGTTCAGTTCAGTTGCTCAGTCGTGTCCAACTCTGTGACCCCATGAATCGCAGCATGCCAGGCCTCCCTGTCCATCACCATCTCCCGGAGGTCACTCAGACTCACGTCCATCGAGTCCGTGATGCCATCCAGCCATCTCATCCTGGGTCGTCCCCTTCTCCTCCTGCCCCCAATCCCTCCCAGCATCAAAGTCTTTTCCAATGAGTCAACTCTTCTCATGAGGTGGGCAAAGTACTGGAGTTTCAGCTTTAGCATCATTCCTTCCAAAGAAATCCCAGGGTTGATCTTCAGAATGGACTGGTTAGATCTCCTTGCAGTCCAAGGGACTCTCAAGAGTCTTCTCCAACACCACAGTTCAAAAGCATCAATTCTTCGGTGCTCAGCTTTCTTCACAGTCCAACTCTCACATCCATACATGACCACAGGAAAAACCATAGCCNTTTAATTTCATGGCTGCAGTCACCATCTGCAGTGATTTTGGAGCCCAAAAAAATAAAGTCTGACACTGTTTCCACTGTTTCCCCATCTCTTTCCCATGAAGTGATGGGACCAGATGCCATGATCTTAGTTTTCTGAATGTTGAGCTTTAAGCCAACTTTTTCACTCTCCTCTTTCACTTACAGTAAAATAAATGATCATAATCAAATGCATTATACCCTGCATGAAGAATGTGATAACTCAAAAAGAATGGTCTGTATAGAATCTTAAAAAGAATCTTAAGCAAAAATATACATCATGCAGGGAAGACGGTGACCGGACCCATATGTGGGACATTCTGGTCCCTTTGGCAGATCTGCATTTGGCAGATAGAGATGAGTGCTCCATGCCTTACTATTCATAAAGATACCCTGAAATTCCCAACTCACCAACAAGCTAGAATTAAAATTTGGCTTCTCATGATTTTTCCTCCAGAGGTATGAATGTGTTATTAACTGGAAGACCATATGTTGTTTTGTTTGGCTGAAAATTAGTACAGTGACAATGACAATTTGGAATATACCATCAGTTTCTAAAGTATGTTTATGCCCAGAGCCAGCTGTGGGCACGCTGACCTTTGAAAATAGTAAACTAACAGTTAATGTGTGAATGAGTCTGTGTGAGACTTGTGTGGACTAGCCAAAAAGACTCCTTGGTGGGGCTTCCTTGGAGGCTCAGTGGTAAAGTTTCCACCTGCCAATGCAGGAGATATGGGTTCGATCTCTGGTCCAGGAATATCCCACGTCACGAAGTAACTAAGCCCAAGTGCCAACTACTGAGCCTTACTCTAAGAGCCTGGGAACAGCAGCTGCTGAAGCCCACAAGCTCTAGAGACCGTGCTCCACAAGAGAAGCCACTGCAATGAGAAACCCACACAGCACATGTAGAGAGTAGCCTCCACTCACTACAACCAGAGAAAAGCTGATGTACAGCAATGAAGACCCAGCATAGCCATAAATAAATAAATAAATAAAATGATTTATTTAGGAAAAAAAAAAACCTCCTTGGTAACACTGTTGTGTCTCATTTCTC
This sequence comes from Redunca redunca, assembly GCA_006410935.1. Lineage (NCBI taxonomy): Eukaryota > Metazoa > Chordata > Mammalia > Artiodactyla > Bovidae > Redunca > Redunca redunca. The sequence continues at coordinate 5,537 of SJYQ01031824.1, forward strand.
TAACAGTCCAGTTCCTTCCTAACTCTACAAATTGATAACTTGTCCTTTCTAAACTTATTCTTTCATCTATATAAAGGAGCTAAATCCTGCTAACTTTAAAAGGCATTGTCAGATTCATATCAGATACTGCCCATTGTCAGGTTCATATCAGATACTGCCTATGAAAATCCCCAAAATAATTGGACCATAAAAATTATAAGGTGGTATTATTATCAAGAAGAACTTTGGTTACACCAGGACCTATATAGCTCTAGTCAGTGGTAAAGGCATGAGTTCTAGAGGAATCCAAGAAGACCTGGATTTCAGAACAAGAGTCAGCAAACTACAGCTTGTGTGCCAAGACCATCCCACCTCTTGTTTTCTACAACTTACTAGCTAAGAATTGCTCTTACATTTTTTAATGGATTAGAAATATTTCACAACACACAGAACTTAAATTCAAATTTCAGTGTTAAGTTCTGATGAAGCTCAGCCATGCTTATCCATTTCTGTACTGTCTATGGCTGCTTATTTAACTTATAATTAGAGTACATCACGCAAAATGCCGGGCTGGATGAAGCACAAGCTGGAATCAAGATTGCTGGGAGAAATATCAATAACCTCAGATATGCAGATGATACCACCTTTATGGCAGAAAGTGAGGAAGAACTAAACAGCCTCTTGATGAAAGTGAAAAAGGTGAGTGAAAGAGTTGGCTTAAAGTTCAGCATTCAGAAAACTAAGATCATGGCATCCGGTCCCATTATTTCATGGCAAATAGATGGAGAAACAGGGGAAACAGTGGCTGACTTTATTTGGGGGGACTCCAAAATCACTGCAGATGGTGATTGCAGCCATGAAATTAAAAGACACTTACTCCTTGGAAGGAAAGTTATGACCAACCTAGACAGCATATTAGAAAGCAGAGACATTACTTTGCCAACAAAGGTCCGTCTAGTCAAAGCTATGGTTTTTCCAGTAGTCGTGTATGGATGTGAGAGTTGGACTATAAAGAAAGCTGAGCGCCAAAGAATTGATGCTTTTGAACTGTTGGAGAAGACTCTTGAGAGTTCCTTGAACTGCAAAGAAGGGACTGGGAAGAAGGCAGAGTTCAGTACTTTTTGACTGCAACCCATAAGAAGAAATGTGCGTGCTCAGTCAGGTCTGACTCTTGTGACCCCATGGACTGTAGCCTGCCAGGCTCCTCTGTCTGTGAGATTTCTCAGGCAGGGATACTGGAGTGGGTTGCCATTTCCTTCTCCAGAGGATCTTCCTGACCTAGGGACTGAACCCGAGTGTCATTCACCTCCTGCAATGCAGGCAGATTCTTTACCACTGAGTCATCAGAAGAAATATATACTCATACATATAAAACTGAAATAAGTTTTATAAAACAGTACCTATCCTTATAATTATGTACTCTGAGTTTCATCCCCTTTATCTAGCATCCCTTCATGTTAACATTTTACAAAATCACAGCCCATTAAACTCTGATATTCTATTCTATTTCTGTTTTTTAAAAGTAGAAAGAGCATTCAATGACCAAAAATGGAGCAACTTGAGCAGCAAAATAAATAATGATGGTATTTGATTATACCTCAAGGAATAAAATAAATATCCAGGAGTAAATGCTGATATAAATAAATGGAAGAGTAAATAGGAAGAAGAGAAAACTCTACCATACAGAAGAATTCCAATTAATATACATGGGAAGAATGAGAGAAAAAATCACCTTTATAATATTCATAGTAATTAATATATGAATTAATACAAATACTTAGAACATTGTCTGGCACATTGTAAGTGCTGAGCAAATATTAGTACTAAGATCCAAAATATTGTTTATTTTCTGCCAGGTTAATTTTTTCTTTTGTTCAAGACAGATTTGCCTTTAGTGGCTGAAAATGCATGGACCTCAATATAGAATGGCATGTATCCTCTGTGCCAACCACAGTTCAGGCTAAAGTAGAAGAGACAGACACTAATTTGGTGTAATAAAATAGTTCAGGAAATTCCCTGGTGGTCCAGTGGTTAAGACTCAATGCTCTCACTGTCAAGGGCCTGTGTTTGATTCCTGGTCAGGGAAATAGGATCCCATATGCTATGCAGCCAAAAATAAAATAACTCTACTTCCATACTCTCAAAGTTGTTATGCCTAAAATATTCCAGCAAACAGAAATCCCAGTTTCAGTATATATATCCTTCTTAGCATTAAGGTAGTAGGGAAATATTTCAGAAAAAGACCCAGGGAAACAAAAAAAATTTAACTTAACAGTCTAAGTTAGACTTCACAAACATCCACAACTGTGAAAGGAGCATGCTTGCTGTCCGCTAATGAAACAAATTCTGCCTTTGCAGACAGTAGTTAAAGTAAGTAGTGAGAGGGCTTCCCCAGTGACCCAGTGGTTAAGAATCTGCCTGCCAATACAGGAGACATGGGTTCGAGCCCTGGTCTGGGGAGATTCCATGTGTTTGTGGGAAGCACCTAAGCCCTTGCTCCACAACTACTGAAGTCCAAGTGCCCTATGGCTCATGAACCACCGTTCAGTTCAGTTCAGTTCAGTTCAGTCACTCAGTCGTGTTTGACTCTTTGCGACCCCATGAATCGCAGCATGCCAGGCCTCCCTGTCCATCACCAACTCCCAGAGTTCACTCAAACTCACATCCATTGAGTTGGTGATGCCATTCAGCCATCTTATCCTCTGTCATCCCCTTTTCCTCCTGCCCCCAATCCCTCCCAGCATCAGAGTCTTTTCAACTCTTCGCATGAGGTGGCCAAACTACTGGAGTTTCAGCTTTAGCATCATTCACTAAGAGAAGCCAAAAGCCACAAAGAAAAGCCCATACACCACAACCAGAGAAAATCTATACAAAGTAACAAAGACCCAGAGCTGCCAAATAGAAAAATAATAATAATAATTTTAAAAGTAGTGATACAATCTATTACCAATCTAGGGGAAAGACTGAGATCCACACTGCACTCTCTGTGATGAAATGGTTTAAAGATAAAAGGGTAAGCTTTTAACGTATGTCAGGCACAGTGCTATATATGTCCATCTTATTTTTATCCCAATTACAAATATTCTAGGTAGGTATTTAGATTTCACAGAACAGAGAGGAGAGGACTTGTGCTCTTTCCACTAAACCAGGCTGTGCTCAATTTGATTTAGTCGAAAAACCAGTCTGGTTTAGTGAACAAAAATTGTCATTTTTTAAAAATAGAAAAGCTTAAAGGAAACAGAAATAAATATTTAAACCATGGAGAGGCAGAAAGAAAGTAATTAAGAGATAAAACTACTCTTAAATAGAAAACTTCTTTATGTAACATTAAAAAAATTAAAACATAAACAATAGATAGTGGGAAACAAATTTTTGATGTATAATACTTACCATAAAAAGCTCATATAAATGGAGAACCCTGAAATTTCTGTACATAAGTTGTCAACAATTTCTAAAAGACGGAATAGAGACAATCAAAAAACATAGGGAAATGTTTGCCTCGCTCATAAGTTTTTAAGTCAAAACTCATAGCAATAAAATGTATTTTGCCTACCAAATTAATAACAATGAAAATAATGATGTTACCCAATGCTAATCGGTATTTTGTAAAAGAGGCACTCTCTAATGTGGCTAATAGAAATATATGCTGACATAAACCATTACAAAAGTCATAATATATTAAAATTCCTTCATCCAAAGCAAGTCTGGTACCCTGCCTTAAGGAAATAATTTTAAATATGGAAAAATTGTTATGCCAAAAAAACATTTCTCACAGCTTTATTTATAACAGCAAAAAATTGGAAACATCTAATTAATACATGTCTGACTGTAGAGAAATGGGTAAGTAAATTATGGCATTCTTATGAGATCCCACACAACGAAGCCTTTATAAATAACATTTACGAAGAATGTGCCAAAACATGGGGAAATGCTGGCTGTATAGAGCTAGGTATAAAAAGCCAAAACCTGCTAAGAGAATGTAACTATGTAAGAACACTACAGATAGGAAAGGCTATAAAAGTGCATCGGAAGAATATAAATATGGGCCATGTTTATTTATTTGGGCGGTGGGGAGGGCAATGACTTTCCAGGTGGCCCTAGTGTTAAAGAATCTGCCTGCTAATGCAAGAGACCTAAGAGACATGTGTTTGATCCCTGGGTCAGGAGGATCCCCTGGAAGAGGGCATGGCAACCCGTTCCAGTATTCTTGCCTTGAGAATCCCCCAGACAGAGCAGCCTGGCAGGCTATAGCCCACAGGGTCACAGAGTGTCAGCAGGACCAAAGTGACCTGGCACAGACAAGTGTTTAGACAATGGGATTATAGATAACATTTTCTCATTTTTCACTTCTATATTTTCAAATTGCCTTTAATACTCAGGTCTTTTATGATTTAAAAAATTTTTAAACAGGGGACAGTTCAGTGGTTAAACCCTGGCAGTCCAGTGGTTAAGACTGTCCATCCACTGCAGGGAGCATAGGTTTGATCTCTGGTCTGGGATCTAAGATCCCACATGCTGCACAGCCAAAAAGAAAGGTAACTATATATTTATCCTTTACAGAGTAAGTACATTTTAAATGTATAGAGAAATTATATTCTTAAAACATACCACTCCTCTGTTCAAAAATCAACACAATGCTTTAAAAACAGCATAAAATAACTCTGACCACTTCTCAAAACCCTCCATAAGTTCATACTCCCTCAGTTCAGTTCAATTCAGTTCAGTCACTCATTCGTGTCCAACTCTGCGACCCCATGGACTGCAGCATGCCAGGCTTCCCTGTCCATCACCAACTTATTGAGCTTGCTCAAACTCATGTCCATCAAGTTGGTGATGCCATCCAACCATCTCATCTTCTGTTGTCCCCTTCTCCTCCTGCCTTCAACCTTGCCCAGCATCAGAGTCTTTTCCAGTGAGTCATTTCTTCGCATCATGTGGCCAAAGTATTGGAGTTTGAGCTTTAGCATCAGTCCTTCCAATGAATATTCAGGACTGTTTTCCTTTAGGATTGACTGGTTGGATCTCCTTACAATCCAAGGGATTCTAAAGAGTCTGCTCCAACACCACAGTTCAAAAGCATCAATTCTTTGGCACTCAGCTTTCTTTATAATCCAACTCTCACATCCATACATGACCACTGGAAAAACCATAGCTTTGACTAGACGGACCTTTGTGGGCAAAGTAATGTCTCTTTGCTGTCTAGGTTGGTCATAACTTTTCTTCCCAGGAGCAAGTGTCTTTTAATTTCATGGCTGCAGTCACCATCTGCAGTGATATGGGAGCCGAAGAAAATAAAGTCTCTCACTGTTTCCGTTGTTTCCCCATCTATTTGCCATGAAGTGATGGGACCAGATGCCATGATCTTCGTTTTCTGAATGTTGAATTTTAAGCCAACTTTTTCACTCTCCTCTTTCACTTTCATCAATAGACTCTTTAGTTCTTCACTTTCTGCCAAAGGGTTGTGTCATCTGTATATCTGAGGTTATTGATATTTCTCTCAGCAATCATACTCCCTGCTCCACTTTATTTTTCACTTCTATCCATCAGAGCACCTCCATTCCTTCATTCCGAGACCTTCATGACTACATACCCTTACTGTCCCTCCCCAATACCTACCTTTCCACAACACAGGTCTCATATCCTCTCCAAGCCCACCTATCCAGGAAATCCCAGCCCTCCTTGATCCCGTCTCACAGTATTGTTAACTCTTCATGTGTGTGGGTCTTGCTATTTTAACAGACTATAAATTAGCAAAAAATCACACCTGGTACTTGTTCTAAATTCACTCTTGGCCTATATTCCTCATGAGACTCAGAGTGACTCAATGAATGCTTGTGGTTTAAGGAAAAATGAAGGAAAATTAATATTTATTGAGCCCATGTGAAGTGCCAGGTCCAATGCAAGATATTTAATAGAAATTATTTTCCCACAGCAACTCAGAAGTATCATCAGCATCATCACTTCTCAGAAAGGGTTAATTCAAAACATACTGCTAACAAGTTGCAGAGTCAAGATTAACACTCAGATCTCCCTAATTCCAAACATAGGACTTAATTTTCTCCAACATCATTAGCGTTTTTGCTTGCCTCTTCCCATGGGACTATAACCTTCTAGAGACGAGAGAGCATGTCCTTTCATGTCTTTATTTCTAGCTCATAGCAAGCATATTCAGAATTTTTAAAATGAAGAGTGATGCTTTCAGTCTTACAAAATTCTATTTTTTACTTTATATGTTTTGCTTACAAGGGAAATGCAGAAACCAATACATACCCACCTGCATATCCAAATTATAACTTAGCAAATTCTAGCATGGGTACTAAGTCATTTCAAACCATATGAACTATAGCCCACCAGGCTTCTCTGTCTATGGGATTCTCCAGGCAAGAATACTAGAGTGGGTTGCTATGCCCACCTCTTCCAGGGGATCTTCCTGACTCAGGGATTGAACCCCCAGCTCTTACCGTCTCCTGCATTAGCAGGCAAGTTCTTTACCACCAGTGCCTTCTGGGAAGCCCAGCAAATTCTAGAGATGGAAGGAATATAAGGCAAGTTTCACATTGGGTTTGCTGTATGCCCACTATGTGTCTAGCTCTGTTCTGGGGGCTGTAAACAATTGAAAAAACAAACAAACAAAAACCCAACCCTTATACAGTGCTTCACTGTGTGTGTCTGTGTGTGCACGCTCAGATGCTTCAGTCATGTCTGAAAGGAACATGTCTTTGCATTCCCATGGAGTAGATGATAAATAAATATCTACTGAGGGGATTTCCCTGGTGATCCAGTGGCTAAGACTCTGAGCTCCCAGTGCAGGGGGCCCGGGTTTGATCCCTGGTTGGTGAACTAGATCCCACATGCTCCAACTAAGACCCGGTGAAGCCAAATAAAAATAATAATTTTTTTTTAATGTCTACTGAGAAAAGAAAGAGAGACAGACTAGGGGAAGATGGGTGGCCAAATATTCCAGGCAGAGGAAATTGCATGGACAGCAAACAGAGTGGGTAGTAAAAGCAAGGTAGGCTCAAAGACCAGTTTGGCTAAAGGAGACTTCTTTGGGGATCAATGCAGTGGCAGATAAAATTGTAGAGCTCGGTAGTGTCTGATTGTGTAGTATTTTGACGCTAAGCTAAGGAATTTTATTTCCTCCTGTTACTCATTCTGGCTAAAATGCTCTCTCCAGAGGAAATGGAATGTCACTTGGGTTTCTAGAAGCAGAAAAGCCTCCTTAGAGACACTGAGGAAGTCAGATTGAATGGTGGAATGACACGTGGAAGGGTGGATATTCTACATGAGGAGGCCACCCCCTCAGATCCTCTGCTGATACGGCGCCAGTTCTGCCATCTTGAGAGTGGGCCAGCTGTGGTCACTAAAGAAAGAATACCTCCACTCAACACTCACTTGCATGTCAATTTTCAGCTCTTGAGTAAACCTGAGCAAAACTTTCCTATCGCGCTTCCAAGAACAAGCACACGGTAGTTGCCAGGAGAAATCTGCTCCGATGAAAGATGAGGAAAATTCCCAGCCTGGCTGTGGAGGGGACTTGACAACCTATTGAGCCCAGATCTTCCCTGATATTCCTCCAGCCAAACACAAATCTCCCAACAGTTTGGGCCCTCTTCCGGGCCAAAGATAATTCAGTGTGGCCTTTGGCAGCAACAGAATGGCTACACCTGTTGGCTTCTTAAAGTAAGATCAAATACCTTTGGGGTGAAGGATAAAACCACAGTGCTTCTCAACATGTCTGAAACTGGGCTCCGGCTCTAGGGGAATCTCTGAAGCATCTCATGGATCTCAGAAATGACCTGTAAGCTCATCTCCTTCAGCTTCCCGGCAGGAAAGGAAACATTATCTTTAAAGAGGAAGATCTGAGGCCTAGAGAGATTAGCTGTTATACTTTCCTCTCCCTAGACTATCCCTTTGATAAACAATTGTTGTTGCCTACTAAGTGAATTCCTGAGACTAAATTGGGCCATGGGAGATGATGAATCAGATTCTGTCCTCAAGGCTTTCACAGTCTAGCAGGGAAACAGATATGTCAATTCTTTTTTTCTCCAGTTTTGTTGAGATATAATTGACATACTGCTGCTAAGTCACTTCAGTCGTGTCTGACTCTGTGCGACCCCATAGACAGCAGCTCACCAGGCTCCCCCGTCCCTAGGATTCTCCAGGCAAGAACACTGGAGTGGGTTGCCATTTCCTTCTCCAATGCATGAAAGGGAAAAGTGAAAGTGAAGTCGCTCAGTCGTGTCCGATTCTTGGCGACTCCATGGGATTTTCCAGGCAAGAGTACTGAAGTGGGGTGCTATTGCCTTCTCCAACATACAACACTGTGTAAATTTAAGATATACAATGTGATGATTTGATGTATATGGATGCTGCCAAATGTTTACCACAATAAGGTTAGCTAACAAATCCTTCACCTCACATTAACACCATGTGTTTGTTTGTTTTTGGTTTGCTTTTTGCTTTTGTTTTATTTTGTTGACCACTCTACAGCAGGATCTTAGTTCCTCACCCAAGGAGGGAACCCAGGCACCCTGCAGTGGGAGCACAGAGTCCTAACCACTGGACCACCAGGAAATTCCCTTTTTTGTATTGTTATGGTGAGAATGTGAAAGCTCTAGTTTCATAGCAACTTTACATATACAAGACAGTATTGTTAACTGTAGTCACCATACTGTACACTAGATCCTCAGAATTTACTCTTTTTCTAAAGTTTATTTTTTTAATTTAATTCATTTATTTTAAATTTTTGCCTGCACTGATTTTGTCGCAGCACACGGGCTTTCTCTAGTTGCAGTGAGTGGAGGCTAGTCTCTAGATGCAGTGCTAGGGCTCCTTCTTGCAGTGGCTTCCCTTGTTGAGGAGCACAGGCAATTGGGCTTCAGTAATCGTGATTCAGGATCTTAGTTGCGCTGAGGCATGTGGGATCTTTCTGGATCAGGGATCGAACTGGTGTCCTCCACATTGGCAGGCAAATTCTTAACCAATGGACCACCAGGGAACTTATTCTTCTTATCACTGAAAGTTTGTATCCTGACCAACATCTCCCCAATCCAGTGTATGAAAATACTAGAGAATTAATTATGCCAGAGAGGATGGGGCAGCAGCTAAAACCTCAGAGACTAGAAACTAGACGCACAATCCACCTGCCAATGCAGAGTACACAGACTGATCCCTGGTCTGGGACGATTCCACATGCCTTGAGCAAGCCGATGCGCCGTAACTACTGAGCCCATGCTCTAGAACCTGAGAGCCGCAACTACTGAAGCCTGCACCGCCTAGGGCCCAAGAGCCAAAACTGGCAGAAACACTGTGCTGCAACCACTAAAGCCGAGTGCCTAGAGCCCGTGTTCTGCATAAAGGAGAAGGCATTGCAGTAAGAAGCTTGTGCACCACAAGTAGAGAGTAGCCCCGACTCTTCTCAACTAGAGAAAGCCTGAGTGCAGCAATGAAGACCCAGCAGAGCCAAAAATAATAAAGAAATATACCAGTGTATACATGTCAGAATAAAAATAAATACAGCAGTATAAAGAAAAAACAGCAACAAAAAATAAATGATGGCGACATTGTGGAGGATGACTGAGTGATAGATAGTGTTATGGATATTATCACTCTCCCCTCATTCTCAATCTGGTGTTTTCAGGCCTCCATGACCAATTTACTCCTTTATCTAACCTGTTCCCAGATTTCTTTAGTAATGGCATGAGTGTCTGACAACAGCTCAAACAGTACCCATCTCTTACTTCCCTGTCAAATTAATTTAATCAAGTTCTTTAGGTGGCAAGAAACTGAATAACACTAAAACTACTTTCATTTATTTATGCAAGAAGCATTTATTGACTATATATTATGTGCCAGGCCTTATTTTCATGGATCTTACAGTCTTGTAAGAAACCAGGGTATGCTAGAGCTGGCTCCTATGGTCTCATGAGAGCCACTTGCTAAATTTTCAGAAATTTGAGAAGTCCTCAAAAAATGAATTACATAAACTTTAAAAAGTTATATAAAAATAAAGATAATAAATACTCCAATTCATTGCCTTCTAGTGATATTACTATTGCTCAGTGGCTTCAGTCACATACGACCCTTTGTGACGCCTTAGACTAACCTGCCAGGCTCCTCTGTCCATGAGATTCTCCAGGAAAGAATACTGAAGTCAGTTGCCATTCCTTTCTCCAATGTTACTATTATCTACGCTATTATATTTGTATGGAGGAGAAACCATATAATGGTGTGCTACAGTGCATTTCTTCCTAACTCATGGTCAGTGACATCATTGTTGGCAGCTTGAAATAGGCTATGGTGGGAGTATTTACCCACAGAAATCAGCAAATGCTACAAATCAGAGCTAGTTCTGTTCATTGTCTAGACTTAAGAAAGTGATGGAAAAAATATGAACAATGCAAATTAGAAGTGTCTCATATCTCTAGCTGTTGCACTGTGGATACCACAAAAATTAAAGAAATATTTTTCCAGTACTCAAAAGGTATTATTCAGCTAGTAAGCTGCTCACTTCAGTGATGAAGTTCCTACACTTTTCTCCTGTTTATTGTGTGATAAGAAGTATACACATGTTGGGGATTCCCTGGAAGTCCAGTGGTTATGACTCTACGCTTCTATTGCAGGGAGCACAGATTGATCCCTGCTTAAGGAATTGAGATCTGGCAAGCTGGGTGGTGTACCTCCCCCAACCAAGGAAAAAAGTATACACATGTAACCCAGTAATTCTGCTTCTGAATATATGATAGAAAAAAACAAAATCACTAACTCAAAAAGATATATGCACAGTAAGGTTCATAGCGGCACTATTTACAGTTGCCAAATATAGAAGCAACCTAAATATCCATTAACAGATGAATGGATAAAGAAGATGCAGTATATATATACAATGGAATACTACACAGCCATAAAAGAATGAAATTTTGCCATTTGCAACAACAAGGATGGACTTGGAGGGTATCATATTAAGTTAAATAAATCAGATGGAGAAAGACAAACCCTGTATGATAACAGTAATATATTGGATCTAAAAAAAAATACAACAAACTAGTGAATATAACATAAAGGAAGCAGATTCACAGATACAGAGAACAAACTAGTGGTTACCAGTGGAGAAGGGGAAGTGGGCAAGAACAGTATAAGGGTAAAGGATGAAGAAGTACAAACTATTATGTATAAAATAAACTACAGGGAATTCTCTGGCCATGCAGTGGTTAAGACTTGGTGTTTTCACTGCTGTGGGCCCAGGTTCAATCCCTTTTCGGGGAACTAAGATCCCACAAGCCATACAGTGTGGAAAAAAAAAAAAAAAACTAGAAGGATATATTGTAGAACACAGGAAATATAGCCAATATTTTATAATAATTATAAATGGAGTATAGCCTTTAAAAAGTGTGAATCACTATATTACTCAACTGTAACTCACATAGTATTATACTTCAACTATGCATGTACATGCATGCTAAGTCACTTCAGTCGTGTATGACTCCTTGCAACCCTATGGGCTGTAGCCCACCAGGCTCCTCATCAACTATACTCCAATGAAATTTTTTAAAAACTTAAAGCCAGATATATAGTTGTCCCTCAGTACTGTTGATGAAAAAGTTAATCAATTGTCAATCTAAGGAAAATTGACTTTCCTGGTGGTCCAGGGGTTAAGAATCTACCTTGCAATGGAGGGGACACAGGTTCAATCCCTGGCTGAGAAACTAAGGTCCCACATGGTGCTGGGCAACTATGTCCATGCACTGCAACTAGAGAAGCTGGCGCACTGCAACAAGTAGCCCACACACCACAAAGAGAGAGTCTGCATGCTGCAGCTAAGTCCTGATGCAGCCAAATAAATAAATGACTTTTTTTAAAAAATTCAATCTACAGGCACCATAGGGAGCTCACCTTGGTGCTCTGGGATGACCTAGAGGGGTGGGATGAGGCAGGAGTGGAAGGGAGGCTCAAGAGGCAGGGGATAGGTGTGTACTTATAGCTGATTCATGTTGTTGTACAGCAAACCAACACAACATTGTGAAATAAGTGAAAGTCACTCAGTTATGTCCGACTCTTTGCGACCCCATGGGCTATACAGTACATGGAATTCTCTAGGCCAGAATACTGTAGTGGGTAGCCAGTCCCTTCTCCAGGGGATCTTCCCAAACCAGGGATCGAACCCAGGTCCTGAATTGCAGGTGGATTATTTACTAGCTAAGCTACCAGAGAAGCCCATTGTAAAGACATTGTAAACACAACATTGTAAAGCAATTATCCTCCAGTTAAAAAAAAAAAAGTCAACCTAAGAAAGAAATGGAAAATTTTACTAGAGCCAACCTGAAGATTATAGTCTGGGAGACAGTCTTTTAGAAAGCTGTGAGGACTATTCTCCCGCTGGAAGTCAAAGCACAATTGTAGAAGTTCTTGAGATAAATGATGTATCATGGACTGTTTACACAATCCAGATCTACAGGTACAAAGTACCAGGTCCTGGGTGGAGTTGGCCCCTTGCAAGATTAAGAAGAAAGGTTATCTCCCAAGAATTCTCTGAAGAATTGATGCTTTTGAACTGTGATGTTGGAGAAGACTCTTAAGACTCCCTTGGACTGCAAGGACATCCAACCAGTCCATCCTAAAGGAAACCAGTCCTGAGTATTTATTGGAAGGACTGATGCTGCAGCTGAAACTCCAATACTTTGGCTACTTGATGTGAACAACTGACTCACTGGAAAAGACCCTGATGCTGGGAAGGACTGAAGGTGGGAGGAGAAGGGGACAACAGAGGATAAGATGGTTGGATGGTATTACCGACTTAATGGACGTGAGTTTGAGTGAATTCTGGGAGTTGGTGATGGACAGGGAGGCCTGGTGTTCTGCAGTCCATGGGGTCACGAAGAGTCAGATACTACTGAGCGACTGAACTGAACTATCTCCTAAGGAGTAGTGACTCTTGAAAGAAAGTAAAAGTGAAAGTCGCTCAGTGGTGTCCAACTCTTTGCGACCCTATGGACTATACTGTCCATGGAATTCTCCAGGCCAGAACACTGGAGTGGGTGGCCTTTCCCTTCTCCACGTAATCTTCCCAACCCAGGGATCGAATGTGGTTCTCCCTCATTGCAGGCAAACTCTTTACCCTCTGAGCCACCAGGGAATTCCTATGTAGATGCATAGTACACAGTAAAGGGGAGGGAGGAGGCCCAAACAGGCAAAGAAAAATTTTGTTTAAATTTTCTTGTCTTGGCATTAAATACGAATTTCATTTCATCAGTATCCAGAGGGGATTGGCTCCAGGATCCCACCCACCCCACCCACCCAGAGGATTCATCCACAGATACTCAAGTACATTATATAAAATGGCATGGTATTTGCATTTAACATTCTCCCTTATATTTTCTGTTCGGATGCACCAGCAGCTTGTCAGATCTTATTTCCGGACCAGGGATTGAATACACACTCTCTGCAATGAAAACTCAGAGTCCTAACTACTGGACAAACAGAGAATTCCCACTCCTGTATACTTTAACTTACCTCCAGATTACTTATAATACCTAATACAATTTAAAGCTATATAAACAGTTGCTCGGAGAAGGCAATGGCACCCCACTCCAGTACTCTTGGCTGGAAAATCCCATGGATGGAGGAGCCTGGTAGGCTGCAGTCCATGGGGTCGCTAAGACTCAGACACGACTGAGCGACTTCATTTCACTTTTCACTTTCATGCATTGGAGAAGGAAATGGCAACCCACTCCAGTATTCTTGCCTGGAGTCCCAGGGATGGGGGAGCCTGGTGGGCTGCCGTCTATGGGGTCGCGCAGAGTTGGACACGACTGAAGCGACTTAGCAGTAGCAGCAGCAAACAGTTGCTGGTGTCCAGAAAATTCAAGTTTTAGTTTTTGGAAGTTGGTGGAATTTTTATTTTTTCCCCTGAGTGTTTTCCATCCTCCTTGGTTGAATCTGCAGATGGGAATACACAGATACAGAGGGCTAGAAGACCATCTGTTACTTGAGCCCTGGTTCCTGGAAGAAAGCTAATAAAATCTTTGTATTTATCTCAGTGGTAAGATTGTCTCTTTTGTTATTCACAATAAGCCCTTTCTTTCCTACCTTAGGGCTTCCCTGTAGCTCAGATGGTAAAGAGTATCCCTGCAATGCAGGAGACCCGGATTAGATCCCCAGGTTGGGAAAATCCCCTGGAGAAGAGACTGGAAACCCACTCCAGTATTCTTGCCTGGAGAATTCCATGGACAGGGAAGCCTGGCAGGCCACAGGCCACGGGATTACAAAGAGTCGGACACGACTGAGCAATGACAACGACTACTACTACTCCTCTCTTCCATCTTAGTTATGCTACTGGTTGACCTGGGGAGGTTTCCTACAGAGGCTCAGTATTGGACTGGTGATCAGGAAGTCCCAGTGATTAGAGGGTTTCAGTCCTGCCCACTGACCTCAGGGAAGATTTATGAGCTTCTGGTCCGGAAGGTGGCATACCATAGTTCTACTCCTGCACTCAGGATCCTTCCAGACCTTGCCCTGTATACCTCTTCATCTGGCTGGTCATCTATATTCTTTATAATATCCTTTACAATAAACTGAGAAACATAAATAAATATTTCCCTGACTCTTGTGACCTGTTTTAACAAATGAAGAAGAAAATGAGATGGTTGGATGGCATCACCAACTCAACAGACACAAGTTTAAGCTAACTCGTGGAGATAGTGGACAGGGAAGCCTAGCATGCTTCAGTCCATGGGGTCACAAAGAGTCGAATATAACTGAGCAACTGAACAACAAATCCAGATCTTGACAAGATGATTATTTTGAGATATTAGTCCGCCTTCTTCTCAGTCAGCCAGCTTTCTGAATAAAGTCATATTCCTTGCCCTAATACCTCCTCTCTCTTGGTTAATTGGCCTGTTGTGCAGTGGGCAGACAGTCCTTGGACTCAATAACACATGGGGTTGAAAATGAATTGGACACGACTTAGGGACTAAACAACAACAATAAAAATCTCTGCATATAAGTTAATATTGACTAAAAAGGACGCACAAGATGAGAGTTGCTAGTTACGTTTTATCTGAGGCAAAATGAGGACTGCAGTCTGGGAGACAGTCCTAGCTAACACCTCTCAGATAGCTCTGAGAAACTGTTCCAAAATGGTAGTGGTGGAAGGTCAGTACATATGATTTTGATGAAGCAGGAGTTTAATGCAGCCAAGCACTTATTTTACAAAAGGTTTTCTGCTGGTTTGTCATGAGGAACTGATGCCACAATGAAGGGATTTAGTGTGCTTTTCTAGATATGAGGAGGTACAAGGATTCGGATCATGAAAATCAACTCCTGAAAATATCTATCTGATGACCTGTTCCACCAGTTTCCCTGGAGCACAGAGTGCCTCATTCTTCACCCTGAACTCCTTTCAGGGCATGTCAAAGGTCAACAGCTGCAGCAGCACAGGGTTCAATCTCCGCAGAAGCAGATGGCAAATGCCCTTGTAGTTGTTGTCCAGTCACTGGCAAATGCCTTTGGCAAGAGCCAATTTGTAGGTGACATTAAATAAGCACCGTGATAATATACAGCCTTGATATACTCCTTTCTTGATTTTGAACTAGTCAGTTGTTCCATGTCCAGTTCTAACTCTGCTTCTTGATCCACATACAGGTTTCTCAGGAGACAAGTAAGGTGGTCTGGAATTCTCATCTCTTTAAGAATTTTCCACAGTTGTTGTGATCCACATGGTCAAAGGCCTTAGCATAGTCAATGAAAAAGAAGTAGATGTTTTTCTGAAACTCCTTTGCTTTCTCCAGGATCCAACATGTTGGCAATTTGATCTCTGGTTCCTCTGTCTTTTTGTAGCCCAGCTTGTACATCTGGGAGTTCCCAGTTAACATACTGCTGAAGCCTAGTTTAAAGGAATTTGAGCATGACCTTGCTAGCATGTGAAATGAGCGCAACTGTACAGTAGTTAGTTTGAACATTTTTGGCAGTGCCTTTCTTTGGGACTGGAATGAAAACTGACCTTTTCCAGTCTTGTGGAAATTGCTTAGTTTTGCATATTTGCTGACATATTGAGTGCAGCACTTTTTAACAACAAACAAAATAATATCTTTGAGTTATTCTGTGGGAACTAGGATCCCCACCCAGGTAGAGGATGGTAACTTCAGGCTGAGATCCTGAAGAGCTTGGATCCCAAAGATCCAAGATCCTTGGAGCACCGCCCTTTTACCTCACCACCAACTAATCAGAAGAAAGTCACACATCCTGCAGCCCTCACTCCAAATTTTGCCTTAAAAAAAAACAAACAAACAAAAAAACCACCTTTCTCCAAATACTATGGGAGAGTTTAGAGTTTTAGAGCGTGAGCCATCTGTTCTCTTTTCTTGGTCCTGCAATAAGCCTTTTTCTGCTCAAAAGGCCGATGTTCCGGTTTGTTTACCTTCACTGTGCATCAGGCACATGAACTGTTCTATAACACATTCACATTTTACAGAGAGCTAGTTGTTAAACATTTTGCCAGCACACTCATCGGGGGGAAAAAGACAAATAAGCAGACATAATATAATGTAAGTTCTTAAGGACTAGGAAGAAAAAATAAACAGAGTCTGGAGTTGGAACGTCAGGGAATATGCTATTTTGAATGGGCAGTCAGGGAAGTTCTCTATAATTAGATAACAGCTGAGCAGAGACCTGAATGAACTGAGGAAATGAGCCATGTGAAAAGCATCTCAAGTAGAGAAACCAGCAAGGACCAAGGCTGTGAGAAGGGAATATGCTTGTGTAACCAGGGAACAGTAAAGAAGCTGGTTTGGCTGGAGCCCAGTAAACCAGTGGGGAACAGTAGATTGAGATCCAAAAAGGCCAATGGTAGAGACTGAGGTTGAGTCTATCCTGAGAGATGGTAAGTATTGGAGAGTTTTACAGTTGCGTCATGATCTGAATTTACATGACAAAGGATGGCTCAGGTATCTGTGTGAATAGATTGTAGAGAGAACAGAGGAGCTTAGGAAGATGAGGAAGCAGAGACTAGTCAGAATGCAAGAGATGATGGGGCTTGGACTAAGGAGGCAGCAGTAGAGTTGATGAGAAGTGATTCAATGTTGGATATATTTTGAAAATCTACCTGACAAGAAACACTATGGATGTGGGGTGTGAGAGAAGGAGATGAGTGAAGGATGACTCTAAGGTTTTTGGCCTGAGCAGCTGAAAGGCTGAAATCCTATGTACTTGAAAGAAATCAGAAAGTGGTTGGGGAAGGGCAGGTTGGAAGCTGTGGTGTATATTTTATTGGTTAGAGGCTTGAGTGAACTTCCTGGAATGATGAGAATGATCTATGTCTCATTTTGAGTTGTGGTTGCCTGGAGATATACACTGTAAAAACTCAACTGTTAATATCTCTGCATTTTATTTTATTAGAAATTATATCTAAACACACACACATACCCCAGAAATGATCTTTATTGATATGGGGAAGACTTAAGAACAAAGGAGTTTACTTTAAAGGTTACACATGAGAGAGAATAAGATCCATCTGGAAACTAGTTTAAATCCAAGGCTGTTTTGGGGGTGATCCTTCCATCTTTCTCATCAGTGGGTTGGGGGGAGACTCTGCATCTCCCTGTGCGTCTGGGTCTTCATCACTTTCTGGGAGCTATCCTCTACTTGTGGTATGCGGACTTCTCACTGCAGTAGGTTCTCTTGTTGTGGAGCACAGGCTCTGTGGTGTGTGAGCTTCAGTAGCTGCAGCATGCGGACTGAGTAGTTGTGGCTTGCAGGCCCTAGAGCATGGGCTCAGTAGTTGTGGCACACGGGCTTAGTTGCCCCACAGCATATGGAATCTTCCCTGACTGGGGATCAAACCCATGTCCTCTGCTTTAGCCAGTGAACTCCTAACCACTGGACCACTAGGAAAGTCCCTTCATCATTTTCTTAAGCCATAACAATCAACAAAACAAGCTGATTGTAACATTTGCTGATTTCTGCAACAGGAATATTCCCCCCATCATTCAAGCCTCAGAGTTTGTCAGGCTACAGCAAGCTACATCATCATCCTGGGGGTGGTAGCGTGAAGTAGCAGAGAACATAGACTTCAGTAGAAGCAAGTCCTTTTCCTCTCTGGGCCTGTTTTCTCATCTGTAAAATAAGAAGGTGATGATACTAATACTGCCTCCATAGGGTTGTGATGAGGATTAACAGAGTTAATATGTGGTATTTTGTATCTTTTAATTGGTATTATCTCTGCTGGCTTCCCAGGTGGCTCAGATGGTAAAGAATCTGCCTGCAATGCAGGAGACAGGGGTTTGATCCCTGGGTCGGGAAGATCCCCTGGAGGAGGAAACAGCAACCCATTCCAATATTCTTGCCTGAAGAATACCCATGGACAGAGGAGCCTGATGGGCTCCAGTCCACGGGGTCGCAAAGAACTGGACATGACTGAATGACTAACTCAACGCTGCTGTTAATTTACTGTGTGTCCTTGAGCAAGACCCTTCCTCTTCCAGAATCTTAGTTCCTGTATTTGTAAAACATAGAGGTTTCAGTATAAATAATCTTTGAAGTCTTTCCAGCTCTAGAAATTGTAGGGCTTTCTATGACTCCAGTTAAAGAGAAATTTCAGCCTCCCGCTCTGGTTTTCAAGTACTTTTCCTGAAATCACAGGGACAAGCCACCAAGGGGTACAAGAGACAGCCAGGTAGATTCCACAGTGGACTCAGTCCAAAGTGTAAAGTTAAAATTGTCAGTCTGGGTCTCAGTCTGGGAAAACTCCTCCAGAGCCAAAAGTTTCCAGCACTGGGACTCTCCCTGTGACTGGCAGCTCCAGGTGCCAGTCAGTTTCAACCGCTTCATTTGGACGCCTGCCAGGAGCCTTCCTTCAGGAACATTCGATTCTCCCCGGCTAAGTAGGTGCTGAGGGGAATACCATTTTTTCCTTTCCTTTTCTTTGTTTTATTGGAGAGAAAGAGAAATAAAAAGAAGAAAACAAATACAGAGAGAGACTAGATTAATACAAACAGAGAGACTGAGGAAAAGAAAAAAACATCAAGAGAAAAAGATTTTTCCTACATTTTCTAACAAGAGAAAACAAATACAAACAGGGCTGAAGATGAACTAAGAGCAGACTCCGACCACGCGCTAGAGAATTTCTTGGAAAGGATCATGTTTAAAATAAACACACATGCAGCACAGATGGAGCTATTTCTTTTCCTTTTAAAATATTCCTTTCCTTTCCAAAATAAAAAACAATTTTTATTTTGCTGCCTTGGGTCTTAGTTGCAGCATGCAGACTTTCCTGCTGTGGTGCAAGGGTTCAGTAGTTGCCAATCATGGGGCTTAGTTGCCCTGAGTCATGTGGGGGCTCAGTTCCCTGACCAGGGATCAAACCCATGTCCCCTGCTTTGGAAGGCAGATTCTTAACTACTGGACTATCAGGGAAATCCCCGGAGGTATCCTTTGCCTTTTCCCACCAACTCTTAACTCTGTAACTCCTACATCCTGATGCCCAGTGGAATAATTCTACATATTTTTCCATTCAGGCCCATGAGTTTCCTGGTTAAATTCTGTAGGAGCTACACTTATCACCTTGGAACTGAAGAGTCTAAAGGCGAAAAATGATTTCAGCTCACCCTTTCCCTCCCTGCGGTGCTTTACAAAGAAGGAAACTGAGGCTCAGGAAAGCTGAGTAACTTAAGGTCCCACAGGTAAGTGACAGAGCTAGGTTAGGTGGTAATTCATACATCTCAGTGGTACTTGCCCTATCAAGGTCCCAGCATGAGACAAAGGATAATCCCCAGGCCAGTGACAGGGGAAAATTTGATCATTATGGGACCTGAGGAGACAATTCTTAAAATTCTTAAAGAGATGGGAATACTTGACCACTTTGCCTGCTTCCTATGAAATCTGTATGCTGGTCTCAAGAAGCAACAGTTAGAACTGGACATGGAACAACAGACTGATTCCAAATTGGGAAAGGAATATGTCAAGGCTGTATACTGTCACCCTGCTTATTTAACTTCTATGCAGAGTACATCATATCAGATGCTAGGCTGGATGAAGCACAAGCTGGAATCAACATTGCCAGGAGAAATATCAATAACCTCAATGTGCAGATAACACCACCCTTATGGCAGAAAGTGAAGAGGAACTGAGGAGCCTCTTGAAAGTGAAAGAAGAGTGAAAAAGCTGGCTTAAAACTCAACATTCAAAAGACTAAGATTATGGCATCTAGTCCCATCGCTTCATGGTAAATATATGGGGAAAGAATGGAAACACTGAGAGACTTTATTTTCTTGGGCTCCAAAATCACTGCAGATGATGATTGCAGCCATGAAATTAAAAGACACTTGCTATGACCAACCTAGACAGCATATTAAAAAGCAGAGACATTACTTTGCCAACAAAGGTCCATCTAGTCAAAGCTATGGTTTTTCCACTAGTCATGTATGGATGTGAAAGTTGGACTATAAAGAAGGCTGAACACTGAAGAACTGATGCTTTTGAACTGTGGTGTTAGAGAAGACTCTTGAGAGTTTCTTGGACTGCAAGGAGATCCAACCAGTCAATCCAAAAGAAAATCAGTCCTAAATATTCGTTGGAGGGACTGATGCTGAACCTGAAACTCCAATACTTTGGCCATCTGATGCGAAGAACTGACTCACTGGAAAAGACCCTGATGCTGGGCAAGATTGAAGGCAGGAAGAGAAGGGGACAACAGAAGATGAGATGGTTGGATGGCATCACTGACTTGATACACATGAGTTTGAACAAGCTCCAGGAGTTGGTGATGGACAGGGAAGCCTGGCATGCTGCAGTCCATGAGGTTGCAAAGAGTCGAACACGACTGAGTGACTAAACTGAACTGAGGAGACAATGGGATGGAGAAGAAAGTGTATGGAAAGGTGTCTTCAGACCCTGCTTTTAGAAAGGTGATTGTGATGTGGAATAAACAATCTCACATCCCTCTTTCCCCTTCCTCTAGCCTTCATTGGCTGAAACTAACCAGAAGCCAGAGGATAAGGAAGTGTGTTGGTAAGAGACCAAACTGCGGCCCTGAACAGATCTGGAACTAAAAGGAAGCAACTGTCATCATTTTTTTTTAATCGATATTTTATTTTGTGTCTGGCTTCTTTTAAAAAAAAATTATTTTGTTTGTTTATTTTTGGCTATGCCAAGTCTTTGTTGCTGCATGGGGCTTTTCTTTAGTTGTGGCAAGCAGAGGCCACGCTCCAGTTGCAGTGAGCAGCCTTCTCATTGTGGTGGCTTCTCTTGTTGCGGAGCACAGACTTTAGAGTACATGGGCTTCAGTAGCTGTAGCATGTAAGCTTAGTAGTTGTGGCTCCCAGGCTCTGGAGCATAGGCTCAATAGTTGTGGAGCACAGGCTTAGTTGATCTGAGGTATGTGGGATCTTCCCAGGTCCAGGAACAATGGAACCCGTGTCTCCTGCGTTGGCTGGTGGATTCTTTACCATTGAGGCAGCAGGGAAGCCCAACCTGTCATCATTTTATTCACTGACATTTCAAACAATGCTATTTATGCCCCATATATTTGCCTTAAAGTGTGCAACACAGCAAGCTGCCAGGAACATAAGATACAACAGGATGCAAGAAAGCTCCAAGTTAGAGCACTTTGCTGTTGTATGCTAAGGGAAGCAGAGACTAGATGGGTGGATGGAAGTATCCAGGGGCTGCTCTGCTCCTCAGCCCAGTGCTGACTCCACATAGACCTGGGGGAGAACCTTACAACAGCCCAGGCCCTGCCCTCAAGGAATCTGAGTCTAGTCTACAAAAGGTGAGGCCTGACCATAGATGACTCCTCCTGGAGACCTGTGTGATGGTGTCGGGCAGGAAAGACTTTCTGGAGAATCAACAGAGATGCCCACTAAACAAGAGACAGAGAGGGCTGCAGTCTGTCCTGGGCTGTGAGAGGAAACAGTTTGGTGAAAGCTCAGGGAGACCCCGGGAAACTTCTCCTTCCTCAGAGTAAAGTTACCTCTCCTGATTTCACAGTTACCTTTGACTGTATCCTGTCTCCTCCTCCCTTTCCCTGATTCCTCCTTTCCCTGAAGCCAGAGGAGTCTGGGGTGGAGTTAAGACTCTCAGAAGCAAGTCAAGCCAGTTCCTGCAGGCCTGAACATGTCCGGTTGAGGAATAGCCCCTGCAGAAAACGACTGGCCTCAACTATAGCCACGGCCAGCCACAAACAATGCAGAAAGAGGGGAAAGACCTCAGAGAAAACACAAGTCAGAACCTGACTCCAAACATTATGGCTGTTGTTGTTCACTTGCTCTGTCGTGTCTGACTTTGCAACCCCGTGGACTACAGCATGCCAGGCTTCCCTGTCCCTCACCATTTCCTGGAGTTTGCCCAAGTTTATGTACATTGAATCAGTGATGCCGTCCAACAGTCTCATCCTCTGGTGCCCTCTTTGCCTTCTTCCTTCAATCTCTCCCAGCATCCGGGTCTTTTCCAATGAGTCTGCTGTTCACA
Source organism: Redunca redunca (assembly GCA_006410935.1). NCBI lineage: Eukaryota > Metazoa > Chordata > Mammalia > Artiodactyla > Bovidae > Redunca > Redunca redunca. Next base: position 27,977 of record SJYQ01031824.1, read on the forward strand.
TCAGGTGGCCAAACATAGATGAACCCAAACTGGACCTGTAGAGGGCAAAGCTAACGTTCATCAAGCCCTAACCCTGATTAGTTAAAAAACATCTCTTTCCTTGAGAACTTGCTCCAATTCTACCAGCTCAGCTCCTAGTAGAGTTCTTAGAGAAGTTACATCCCATCAATGACTCTAGGAGCCCTGCTTTCAACTTCTTTCTCCAGGGTTGTTTAGGTCCCCTGTGTCCTAGGGAAAGGCCAAATAATGGCTTCCTTTGGCAAAAGCAACGTGGCTAAGCCTCCTTCTCTCCATGGTTAAAACGGGAGGATGAGCCCAGGAAGGGTAAAGGGGCTCCTGGTTCCTGCTATGGTAAAGAAAGGCCTGGCTGGATGCTTGAAGGCTTGGAGCTTTTTGTCCAAGTTAACTCTAGCTAGTTCCCATGCTCCTAGCTGCCCCATAGTCATAATTATTTGGACTTGAGTTTGAGTGAGGGAGGCTGGCCATCTTCCTGAGACTGTGAAATCTCAACAGATGGCTCAGCCTGGTGGGAACCCTAAGAATGCTTCACACTTGTGCCCTATTTCATAGCCCCTTCACATCTCGTATTGCAGAAGTTCCCCATCAGCCCAGAAAGATTCAGACAGCCTACAGTCAAATAGCTGGTTTATGATCGGAGACAGGATGCCACTAGGAACATCAACCTTAGCCCCAATGGTCTTTCTGCAGACTGCCTCCTACCTCATTCCTCCAGTGCTCAGTTTACTGAATTTGGAGATTCAGTGGCAACATCCTGTTCGTTCCTGGCATGGTGAGGTCTATCTGGCTTTAAACCACACACACACACACACACACACACACACATACACACACATACTTTTGAGAAATTGTGTGCATATATTTTTGTAAGTTAAATCTGTACATAAATGCATAGAGGAGTTTGGTTCAAGGATTGTTACTCTGAAAAGTCCATTATAGAAAATGAAACAAGAAAACCTTCTTTAAGACTTTACATTACAGCCCAGCCTACTCCTTCCTCCCCTCTTAAAAAACATGTTTTGTACCTCTCTCTGATCACGCTCCATATGGAGCTTGCTTATACAGGGGTGGTGCCTCCAGAGGTTGGGAAGTAAGTTCTGGCTCCCCCTACTGGGTGTATGATGAATTCATTGGCCCAGAGGAATTACTCAGCCTCTGCAGAAGACTCTGGGGCTCTGGGAATGATGAGGTACCTGCCTGAGCTTGGAAAGACCCTGAGAAGCAGGGCTCCCTGAAAGGGGTGTGATCACAGAAGACTTCCTAAAAGAGTTAGGCTCTGAACCACACCTTGGAAGATTTTGGTTGTGAGCAATTTTTTTTTTTTTTTTTTTTTTGGCCTTGCTGCATGGCTTGTGGGATCTTAATTTCCAATCAAGGATTGAACCTGTACCCTCTGCATTGGAAGTTCAAAGTCGTAACCACTGGATGGCCAGGGAAGTCTGGTTGTGAGCAGTTTTGACAAGGGAAGTGCTGTGTGAATTAAGAGGGTTGGATGAGTTGGCTGGCCTAAGCAGAAGGTTCATGCCCCAGAAAAGCGAAGTGAGGAATTTTTGTTCTAGGTTTTTTTGAGCAAAGGAGCAATCAATATTCTTTCTCCTCAGGACTTCCCTGGTGGTTCACTGGCTAAGATTCCATGTTCCCAATGCAGGGGGCCTGGGTTCCATCCTTGGTCAGGGATCTAGATCCCACATGCTGCAACTAAGAATTCACATAAGGCAACTAAAAGGTCTCACATGCTGCAACATGTGCTACATGCTGCAACAAACAGCCCATGTGCTACCCTAAGACCCAGTGCAGCCAAATTAATAAATAAACATTTTTAAAAATCCCTCTCCTCCTTTATTACTAACTACTTGTTCACAACCAGCACATGTTGGAAAAAAAACTGAGGTGTGTTTTATTTCTATTTTATTTAAAAATTTTTATTTATTTATTTATTTTTGGCTGAGCTGGGGCTTCGGGCTTTTTCTCTAGTTGCATAAACCAGAAGCTACTCTCTCCGAGGCTACTCTGTTATGGTCAAGGGCTTCTCATTGCAGAGGTTTCTGTTATTGTAGAACTGGGGCTCAAGGGCATGCAGGCGCAGTAGCTGGGGCTCCCAGACTCTAGAACACAGGCTCAATAGTTGTTCCAGTAGCGTGTGGGATCCTCCCGTATTAGGGATTGAATCTATGTCTCCTGCACTGGCAGGTAGATTCTTTCCCACTGAGACACCAGCGAAGCCTGGGAGAGATGTATATTAAATGACACTACTAGAAAATACAGATGAGCAAGGGAATTTAAAAAAAATCATTAAAACTCTGCTGCCAAAATTCCGAAGGGGGTAATAGAAAGACCCATGGGCTTCCCAGGTGGCTTTAGTGATAAACAATCCACCTGCCAATGCAAGAGACAAAAGAGACACGAGTTCTACCCTTGGGTTAGGAAGATCCCCGGGAGTAGGGAGCAGTAATCCACTCCAGTATTCTTGCCTGGAAAATTCTGTGGACAGAGGAGCCTAGCGGGCTACAGTCCATGGGGCCACCAAGAGTCAGACATGACTGAGCAACTGAGCACACACACCAAGAGACCCACTAGTGATAGTCTAGTGATAATATTTCAGATTTTTCCTATACTTAAATCTAGATATGTATGAATTTTACAAGAGATGGAAGCTGGCTTATAACTTTCTTAATTAATAATATAGCCTATGTTTTGATTATTCTATGCCATTGCATATAAGTTTACCTGTTATGTACCATTTAAAACACTTTTTATTATTAAAAAAAATCCCTAATATTACATAATTAGAAAGACTAGCATAATAAGCTCCCATAAACCCATCTGACAGCTTCAACGATTATCAACATAGCTCTTTAATATAATCTAACCCTCTGAATTATTATTAATTAAGTAACTTTGGCCACACCTCAAGGATAGGAGATCTCAGTTCCCCAGCCATTGATATAACCTGTGCCCTCTGCTGTGGAAGTGCAGATTCTTAACCACTAGACCAGTGGGGAAGTTTCCCTTAGGATTATTTTAAAACAAATCCTTGACATCATGTTACTTCATCTATAAATAAAATATCTCTAAGAGGTAAGATTAAGAGAAAATGTAATTATTAAAACAAGTCCATACTCATGATATCATTATTATACCTAGAAAAAGTAATAGTAATTCTTTACTATTATCTAATATCCAGTCAGTGTTAAGTTTTCCCTAATTATCGGTGTTTTTTTTCTTGGCTGTGCCCCATGGCTTGTGGGGACTGAACCCTGCCGGCAATGAAAGTGCTGAGACATAACCATTGGTGCATGCATGCTAAGTCACTTCAGTCATGTCTGACTCTTTGCAACTCTATGGACTATAGATTGCCCGGCTCTTCTGTCCATGGGATCCTCCAGGCAAGAATACTGGAGTGGGTTGCCATGCCCTCCTCCAGGGGATCTTCCCGACCCAGGGATTGAGCTCGCTGCATTGGCAAGCAGGTTCTTCACCATTAGCACAACCTGGGAAGCCCCTAACCACTGGACTGCCAGGGAATTCTCTCCCTGATTATCTTTCTCAGTTGCATTGTTTTGAATTAGGATATAAACACCCTTATGCATTACATTGCTTCCTATCCCTGTCTCAAGTCTCCCTTAATATATAATAGTTCTCTTTTTTCATGCTATTTGTTTATTGAAAAAAGTAGAACATTTTCCTTAGGTTCTGCATTTGGTTGTTTTGCATCCCTGCTATACCATTAATATGTTCTTCTAGCCACTGGATTTTCTGAAAACTTAAAGATCTAAAAGCTTGCTCAGATCAAGTTTGATTTTCTGGCAAGAGTAGTTCTTAAGCAATCCTGTTAATTTCCTATTGCAACCCATCAGGAGGAACACAGAATGTGGTGGTCTGTCTCTGTAGTAAGATTAACCAAGAATATTTAACACTTTTATTTAGAACTTCCCTGGTGGTCCAGCAGTGAACACTCTGTTCCCAACGCAGGGGCCCTGAATGCTGCAACCTAAACCCAGGGCAGCCAAATAAATATATAATTTTTTTTAATTTAAAAATTTAACTCTTTCCTTATTAATGGGCTTCCCAGGTGACACAGTGATAAAGAATCCACCTGCCAATGCAGGAGATGTAAGAGTCGCTGGTTAGATCCCTGGGCTGGGAAGATCCCCTGGAAAAGGAAATGGCAACCCACTCCCGTATTCTTGCCCGGTTTCCTCTGTGTGCCCTCTGGTGGATGAGGCTAAGAGGCTTATGCAAGCTTCCTGATGGAAAGGGACTGACTGTGGGGAAAATTGGGTCTTGCTCTGCTGGGCAGGACTGTGCTCAGTAAAACTTTAATCCAGTTGTCTACTGATGAGGGGGTGGGGGCTGTGCTCCCACCCTGTTAGCTGTTTGGCCTGAGGCGACCCAGTCCTGGATTCTACTGCCTCTAGAGTGAGTGAAGTGAAGCTTGTGTCCCACTCTTTGTGACTCCATGGACTATGCAGTCCTCGGAATTCTCCAGGCCAGAATACTGGAGTGGGTGGTCTTTCCCTTCTCCAGGGGATCTTCCCAACCCAGGAAACGAACCCAGGTCTCCTGCATTGAAGGCAAATTCTTTACCAGCTGAGCCACAAGGGAAGCCCATACTGGCTCTATGGGAGGGCTATTGGTGACCTCCAAGAGGACTTAGCAGAGATGTAGCTCCCAGGACTGCTGCTGCCAATGCCCCCTTCCCTGTGGTGGGCCGCTGCCAACCCATGCCTCTGCAGGAAGACCCTCAAACACTCACAGGTAGGTCTGGCTCAGTTCCCTGTGGGGTCACTTTTCCTTTCCCTTTGGTCTTGGTGTGTACAAGATTTGGTCTGTGCCTGCTAAGAGTGGACTCTGTTTCCCCCAGTCCTGTGGAAGTCCTGTAATCAAATCCCACTGGCCTTCAAAATCAGATTCCCCGGGGATTCCCAGTCCCTTGTCCAGATCCCCAGGCTGAGGAGCCTGATGTAGGGCCTAGAACCGTCACAACAGTGGGAAACCTTCCTTGGTATTATTATTCTCCAGTTTGTGGGTCGCCCACCTGACAGGTATAGGATTTGATTTTGTCATGATTGTGCCCTTCCTACTGTTCTGCGGCAGCTTCTTCTTTGTCCTTGGATGAGGGGTATCTTTTCTTGGTGGGTTCCCTGTCAGTGGCTGTTCAACAGCTAGTTGCAATTTTGGTGCTCTGGCAGAAGGTGAGCGAATGTTCTTCTACTCCACCATCTTGAATCACACTCCTCCCTCCACTATTCTTGTCTGGGAAATCCCATGGGCCAAGGAGCCTGGCGAGGCTACAGCCCTTGACTGAGCCTGAGCATGAACTTCCAGTTGTTTGTTTTGTCTTTTTGCTAATTAATGCTATGACAGGACTTCCCTAGTGGTCCAGTGATTAGAAATCCGCCTGCTAATACAGAGGACATGGGTTCGATCCCTGCTCCAGGAAGATCCTACATGCCTCAGAGCAACTAAGCGTGGGCCACAACTACCAAAGCCTGTATGCCCTAGAGCACGTGCTCTGTAACAAGAGATGTCACTGCAATGAGCCACACACAGCAACTGGAGAGTAGCCCCTGCTCTCAGCAACAAGAGAAAGCCTGTGTGCAGCAACAAAGACCTAGTGCAGCCAAAAATAATAAATAGATAAATACTCTGATAAGTTGAGAAAACATATTAAAAAGAAATAATGCCCAACAACCATTCTTATACATCTGTCTTCGCATACTTGTCTAGAATATTTCCTAAAATTTCTAGAAGTCTGGGTCAATGGAGACAATCAATAATTTTTGTTGTGGGGTTTTTGTTTTGGCCGCGGTGTGCGGCATGTGAGATCTTATTTCCCAGACCAGGGATCGAACCCTCACTCCCTACATAAGGAGTGTGGAGTTTTAACCACTGGACTCCCAGGGAAGTCCTGAGATAAGAATTTTTCAGTGCAATAAATACCATTTTGTTAGGCTCAATCTTCCAAATTAAGACCATAGTAAATAAAATAAACCACTAGCTTAGGAACAATAAAGTCAGACTTTTCTGTTGACTTGGGTATCCTTCTTACTCTGGCTAGCAGCTCCAGGTCCACAGAGGCAGGCATGGGGCAGATCCTATCATAAAGCAGGTTTAGGTGTGTTAGGCCTTAACTAGATCTTCTATTTTCTCCTATTTTCAAGGGGGACTGCAGAGAGCTGTCCATATTTACTGGTTAATAAATCCAGAATGAGAAAGCACCCTGAGTCTCTACTGTCTTTACTGTGAAAAGGTGACCTAGAGTAAAAGTTTAAAATGTTGAGGCATTTTGAGATAGGAAAAAACAACCAGGGGTAGGCAGCTTTGGGGATTACTGCCTCAGTTCTGGAAGGAACAGGATTTTCAGCCAGAAGCAAATATTTTTATTTATCTATTTGGCTGTACCAGGTCTTAGTTGCAGCATGCAGGATCTAGTTCCCTGATCAGGGATTGAACCTGGGCTCCCTGCATTGGGAACATGGAATCTTAGCCAGTGAACCACCAGGGAAGTCCTGAGGAGAAAGAATATTGATTGCTCCTTTGCTCAAAAAAACCTAGAACAAAAATTCCTCACTTCGCTTTTCTGGGGCATGAACCTTCTGCTTAGGCCAGCCAACTCATCCAACCCTCTTGGGAGCCTGGAGTCTTAGCCACTGGACTTCCAGGAAAATCCTTGAGCTTTAATTTTTGCTTTTATAAGTCTTAGCACTACTATGTACATACAGTTCCTCTTTATATTATCAGAAAAGAAAAATTTCTTAAGTCTCAAAAGTGATTTTATAAAAATTGGCATCTGAAAATTCCTCAGAATACTTCTGTATTAATTTGCTAGGTTTGCTGAAATAAATTACCATGAATTTGGTGGCTTTAAAGCAACAGAAATTCATTCTCTCATGGTTTTGGAGGCCAGAAAACCAAAATCTAGATGCCAGCAGGGCCACAATCCTTCCTAGGGCTCTAAAGAGCCCTTCCTTGCCTCTTCCAGCTTCTGGTGGCTCCTGGCATTCTTTGGCTTACAAATGCATCACTTCAATCTCTTTCTGTCTTCACATCATCTTCTCTGGTTGATCCCGTATGTCCTTTTCTGTCTCATAAAGTCACTCTCATTGGTGTGTATGGGTGTGTGTTAGTCACTAGTCATGTCCGACTCTTTGTGACCCCATGAATTCTCCAGGCAAGAAGACTGGTATCTACTCTTCTCTCCTGGGGATTGTCCTAATCCAGAGATCAAACCCAGGTCTACTGCATTACAAGCAGATTCTTTACTGTCTAAACCACCAGGGAAGCCCTCATTCCCTAACTCAGTATAAGCCCATCTCAATCCTTCCTAATTACATCTACAAAGACCTTAAAGGTCACACTGATGATCTGGTGGCTTCCCTGCTGGCTCAGACCATAAAGAATCCACCTGCAACGCAGGAGACCCAGGTTCAATCCCTGGGTTGGGAAGATCCCCCTGTGGAGTGGCTACCCACTCCACAATTCTTGCCTAGAGAATCCCATGGACAGCGGAGCCTGGTGGGCTACAGTCCATGGGATCACAGAGTCAGACACAACTGAGTGACTAACCCTATCACTGTTCTGAGGTTCTGGTAGACTTGAATTCTGGGGGTACACCATTCAACCTACAATTTCCAGTGTTTTATTGGAAACTATTAGGAAAATAAGACTCATTTAATAAACCCAACTCTATTTACTTGCTTTGAGAATACTAGTAGAGGATCACTTCCAGTTCTTCTTAGGCTTCCCTGCACCAGTACAATAGTTGTTGTGGATAACAGAAATCTAATGTCTAATTTGAATTCCTGTCTTCACTGTGTAAGATGAAAAAAAAACAAAAAACCCTCATATCCAAAGAGGAGTAAAGACTTGTTTAAATTTATGTCCATGAGCATCAGTGGTAGAACTGTAACTGAACCCATATCCTCCCCTTGCAGGCCACACTCACCTTGGGCAATTGGCACTTTACCTCCTCCAGGGAAGAGCAACAGTATCTTTATTTTTTCTCCAGTATCTTTAATCAGGTAATATAACATCCTCTTCCCTCAAGAGAAAGATCTAATGGTGGAAACTGAAGCATGGTGATTGGAGCAGATTTTGTGTTTTTAGCAGAAGGGCCAAGGGAAGCATAGTGGTGGTGGTGGTGGTGAAGGATGCTTCTTAGGTAAGCAACATACTGTAGGGCCCAAACTGCTACACCTCAGGCCAAGGTACCCAGCACAGTGTTCTCTGCATTGACAAATGGCCTTGACCCTGGGGAACAAAGAAGCCAGATTATTTCCAGTCCTCTATCCAAGCTGTCATCAGCTAAGGAAAAAGTAGCTATGAGTGAGGGAAGTTTATTTTAAGATGGGAGTTGATCATTTGTTTTCTTCCTGTTCATAGCACTAGGGATGTTAATTACAATTCTGAATACTGCTTAACAACAAAGGCAGTAAACATGTGACACTGAGCTCAGCTAATGAGTATTATTATCATTTAAAAGTTCTGACTTCAGCAATTACACACTAATAAAGAGGAGTGTTCAGATGTGAGGCTCAACCCAGGGGGAATTTAAGAGGACAACTCACACCTGTCGGGAGAGCTGAATCATAAGTTTACACAATTCCATCTTGAGTTCAGTTCACACCCCTCTCTCTCTAGAGGTAGTTTAGAAACAAATTTCTAACATCTGTTTCTCTAGATAATTCTCTGGAGGAACTGAAATGAAGGCAGGAGAATCAAGTTAACAAACCTGAACTTTTTTCTGTCTTCGTCAGTAATTATAGAATTAGAAGCCCATGTTTCTACCCTTCCAAAGCTTCCAGCCATTTCAGCACAATAGTATGAAATGAGATGTGGGGAAAAGCAAGAAACATGGAGTATTCGTTTTCTTCCCTTCATACCCTGTGCCCCAAAACTGTTGTCTCTGAGACACTAGCCAACTGAAAAGAAAGGAAGAAAACACTTGGATTTTAAGACCTTAGAAGATTGACTCCACAATCCTAAACCAAGAATCTTGACACCCTGACTTTTCCTTGGTACCTGCTCTAGGAAATGTTTGGGATCAGAGAGCCCTGGGTTGGCAATCTTTAGCTTTATTAGGAACACTAATACATTTAACATTAAATTATCTTAATGGACCAGACTAATACTAATCCACTTTTGGAGTGGCAGGGATGGGGGAACCTGGAGCATAAACGAGATTCCAAAGCCGTCTGCAAAAGGACCCAAAATATGATGGGAGGAGCCAGTAGACCATTTTGAATGAGGCATGTGCCTAAGAACAAGGCTTTCTTTCATGGCCTGGTAGTAAGGCCTGCTGGCAGGAATGGGAGGGACCATGTTAAGTCCACAAAGCCCTTCTGTGATACACAGCTTGCTGCAAAGTCTGGCTGGAAAGTGGGACCAGGGCCAAGATTCCATGGAGGCCAGAGGTCTAGGCCAGGCCCTCCCCACACTCCGTCACCTTTTTCTGAGCACATCTCACGCACGAGTCCCATGGTAACCCCAAACCTCAGGTTGTGAAGAAACATGTCTTTGTTTTCGTCCGCATTTCCCCCAAGTAATCTGAACATGGGACGTTTTGCAAACAACCATTACTGTTCTATGGATTGGGGATTCTGAAAAACCTCATTCTGGGAAAGGCTAATGTCAGTCCCTTTCCAAATGCTTTAACTCTGCTCCTCTGGGAAGCCCTTTCAACTGCTTCAACTCCTTCACTTCCCCTTTCCTGTTTTGCAGCCTTTGATCATCTATCAATAGGTGGTTGCTTGTATGAATCATCTTCTGAAGCAGTCTCTAACAGCAGCTGTATCCAGCTTGCCAGACTCTGTGGCCCAGTCCTGATAGGTCCTCCAGAGATGACTGTGAGGAGAGTGGTAGGGTTCAGCAGTCCACCTTTCTCTCCAGCGACAGCCCGCTGGGAAGAACCTCACTCACTAAAGACACTGGTTTCTCCTCTTACAGTGAGCATCTATGGTTCCAACTTCAACAAAATGAGAGCCTGTTCCTGGGGCACTTTTAGTCATCCTCAGGGCCCCTCCAGTGAAGCAGACAGGGCCCATCACCACCCCTGGTTTATGTAAGAGGAGCTGGTCACTTTGCTCATCCAGTCACTCAGAGCAAGGACTAGCATGCTCCCTCCCAGTCAGTCTGTACTTTTCTCCAAGCACCATACCACTTCCTCCAGGCATACCTACTCTCAACTGGACTCCAGAGCAAATGCTCTTGGGCCAGGGTTGGGGACCAGGAGCAAGCAGGTATTAGTGTGTTTTGCCCTTGACCTGCCTTTACCCTTGAGGGAACTCCTGTGTTCTGCTTCAAGCAATCCGAGAACCCCAAACTGACCTTCCAACCAGTCACTTGGGACCTTTTTCCTGCTGCCTCTTGGCTACACATACTCAAACCACTTTGCACTGGAATATTTATTTATTTTTACTTGGCAAAAAGTCAAGTGCTACATTTTGAAAAACAAAACCTCAAACAATCAAATGCATTACCCATCACAGAAGAGGGTCTGGCAACGGTACAAAACATTCTAAAATTATTTTTTTATACAAGTAGGTTTAAAATGAGTTCTGTGAGAACTAAGAAATCTACAGCTTGTAGTTTAATAATAGAAAAAAATTAAGACAATTAAAAGATCTGTAGCATCCAGCATTTTGCTTAATTCCCTGTTTATAGCACCTATGTCTCTAGGTTAGAAGATGAGAATTCTAGAACCTATGGTATATGCCTTGCAACACTATACAGGGTGGACTTGCTGTCTCCCCTCCCTGTCAGCCCCCATCACCAAAAAGAAGACACTCTTTTTTTTTTTTTCCCCCAATCTCCTCAGTTACACCCAGAGCAGGGGGGACAACTGGGAAAGCGACTTGGACACTAGAGTGCAGGAATATGACTTCTTTCCCCCAGAATGGGCTGCTACCAGAAACAGAGCATGTGCTTAGAGTGGTGGAGGAATGTGGGGGTGGGAACAGCTCTTATCTGCAATATGATGCATAAAAAAGCAAGGAGTAACTGGTCAGTCAGTTGCCTGCAAGTTCCAAAACCTCAGACTAAACAGTTCAAGGGCGGAACAAATCACTGATCACATTGCTGCTTTTACATGCACAACGCTGCTCGCTATAGGCCACCCCGTCGCCATCCCAGGGCTGAGCCAACAGGGTGGCTCCACTGTCATCAGAAAACACACATTCCACACATGAGGCACTCACTACACACAGATAAATCCCCTGCTCATCCCCACCCTCCTGAACTGAACCCATTTTAGAAAACACAAGCAAAACCCACTGGGGAGATTAGAAGAAAGGCAAAGAAGTTTCTCCTCAAAGCCAAAGGGACCAAAGCATGTGAATTTTAGCAGACCTGAGGTCTCCCATTCCAGGTCCCTGAGAAACCATATCAGGTCTTGTCTGAAAGGAACGGGAGGGAGGCTGGGACGGAAATTCTTTTTACCAAGTCCCACCAGACCTTCTGCAACTGCCAGAGCCGAATTTTGAACTGAGACTCTGATGTTTTGGGGGTAGTGGCCATGGATTTGACCAGATGGGAAACTGAAGTGGAAGTGACACATACACAGAAATGTCCTCCCCCAGGGGACACACAGAAGGGAAGAGGCAGGTGGGAGATGGATTACTTTGGAGTCCTGGCATCAGAGTCCCAGGAAGCTTTCAATCAAACTCAAAGGGTTTCCTACTGGTGATTTGTTTTCCTATTTTTACTTCCTATAATCAGTGTTGTTAGACTTTACAAAACAAGATAAAGACCAGTCCCAAAGCTGGACTCTGTGAATAAAGTTGTTTCTTTTATAAATATTTTAATTACAGTAATCCTCACTCCAGGTAACTTCAATGACACACAGTACTTGCAGGCACACAAGTTCTCTCTCACACACACACACACCACACATACAACACACACACAGCCCCTAAACTTTCACAGAAAGTCTAGGACAGCAACTATATAATTATAAAGGAGCCCTACCTCTCAAGAGTGAAGTAAGGGTGAGAATGTCTATGTCAATCTAAGGAACCCAGAGAGGGGAGAGTGTGTGTCACTTAAAGAAAAAATACAAACAGGAATTAACAATGTCTAGTTGAGAAGCCAGAAAGAAAAAAGATAGTAAAGTTAAATTGTTTACCAAAAAAGGAAAAAACAAAACAAAAAAAACAAAAAGTCCTTTAGATTTTTGTACAGAGGTTCTTCCTATCAAGTGCTTAAAGCATAGGCAAACTCTGGTGTTCCCACTAAAACATGAGGGCCTCACACAATTGGAAAAAAATCAAAAGAAGAAATGGAAACTGAAGATGGAAGTTAGTGTAAATCTCTGCATTTTGGGAGAGAGTTGGTTGTCATTAACTCCAGAGCCCAGCATAGTTTCCATGGAGCCCTGAGGGGAGGGGACCTCCTGCCACAAAGAGTTTCGTTCCGGACGAGTCGTAGCAGTGGGTGTAAACAGCATTGGGGAAGAAATCAATGTCTGAAAAGTAATTCCTCCAGGTTTCATCATGATTCTATGGGGGAAAAAAAAAGAGACTCTGTTAGCACTTGCCAGGGGGGCAGAAAAGACGAAAGAAGGGACAAGGATGCTTTCTGGGTCCCTTGAAAGAAGAAGGTCCTGTTATCTATCACTGGATCCCAGGAGACTGGTGCTCATGGACTTGGGGCCCCATTTTTCCAACATTAGGGAGGAGCCAAGTAGGATAAAGAAATGCTACGCATTTCTAAGGTCTTCTCAGGACTGCTGGAACCAATGATTTAATAATTCACTAGCAGTGTCAGGGGGAGGCTCCTTCTCCTTCTGACTGTTATCACCTGCAGGTTATCCTGGGTCAACTGGTGTGTCTTCTGGGCCTCAGTTTTCCCAAGGATATGCAGACACAAAAAACCAAAAATCATGGGACAGTGTCTTTACCTGCCTCTTACTAATGAAAAACTATGATGTGTTAGTAGGGGTGGGAATGTAAAGACAACTTTTCTGTCACTGGCCAGTAACCATGTGAGGCCTGGGCTTACTCACCAGCCAGCCTTTGCCAGTTGTTAGTTTCAGGTTCTCTCCTGCGAGTTTGGGCTTGGACCCGTAACAAGCTGAGAGCTTCTCTTCCAGGAACCTCTGAGCTCGGATGTCATAGAACAGCAGGGAGCCCTGCCCTGTGCCCACAGTGATGATGTGCTCATAGAAGCTCACTGACCGGATCCCTGAGAGAGAGAAAAGTAAAAGGGCGATCAGATCTGCGAGCTCAAATTTCTCTGGCACTGAGTTCACATGCCACCCCGACATACCACAGCACCTTTCCTATGGCAGACCTAGCTCATGCACAAGCCAAAGCACCGTGATGCCACACTGGACATCCGCACATTAACAGGAACCTTCCCATAAGCCTCAGAGAAGTGCTTGATGATGCCTGAGATACTTGTGGCTTAGGACTGCAAGTCTGCCCTGAACCTTCCTGCCTCCCCTTGGCTCACTCTGCATCATTCTTCATCACTCTGAGCTCTTCTCCATTATGTTTCTAACCCACACTGAAACTGAGGGTAATATGCATATTTATAAATCACTACATTAACAAGGACTTTCTTGTATTTGACCTAAAACCACTACCATGGCACAGCAAGAGGTCTTTATCTGGTATTAAGTGTGTTAGGAGAGTGGCAAATCGCCCAGAACTCAAGACTCAAAGGTGCACAGTCTCTCACTTGTAAATTTAAGATAAGTCACCTAATCCCTTTGGGTCACAGGGAAAACACATCTGCTGCATCTATGGATTAAATAAGAGCGTGCGATGCAGAGGTTTCACTAGTATTTGTGAAATCAATATCTTCTTATTAGGTTTGAATGCCACTCCTGTAACAGTAACCAAAATCTCTTCACTGCAGACATCATTCTTGCTAAGGCAATTTACTCTTTCCCTTACTTACACGCAGGTACTCTCTCAGTTCTGAAATGTAAGTATTTCAAAGATAACTAAAAACAAACAAGCCCCAAACAAAGGCCGTATCTACAACATCTGCATGAAAATAAATACTACTTGAAAGAGAGAAGAGAAGCTACAGTGTAATCCATGCAGTGCCTTTTAACTGCAGCCACGTTTTTGCAAGAGAAGGGGGACAAAGGAGAGAGAAGAAGAAAACATACTTTGTTAAACTGGATTCTCTGGATTCTGGTCCCTAGGCTGTTCCCCCACCAACCAGTGTGATGCTGGGCAAGTTATTTAACCGATCTGGGTCCTAGTCTCCTCCTCTATAAAATGGGGTATAAACTGCCTCCCACAGCATTCTTGGTAAGATGAAATGAGATGGCTGACTAAAATATTATAAAATCTTTTAAGTACAGTACAAACATGCCTTTTTATTCCTCAATAAAGAATGAGGGTGCCCTCAGAGACAATATGCTATTAAAGATTGGTGGTGGTGGTGATGGTGGGGTTTTGAAGTCTAGTTCATCCAGTGGTCAGAACTAAATATCTTCTTTATCTTTACTAACATACAATCGATATACAATGCACTGCAAATGTTCAAAGTACACAATGTGAATTTTAACATATGTATATATCCACAACACCATCACCAAAATAATCATTATCACCCCCAAAAGTTTCCTCATAGCCCTCTGCAAAATGCCCCTCAGTCTACTGCATCATCCCTTAGCATAAAATGAATTTTCTAGTTCAGGCAGAGTTCCAACAAAAAACTAACACAGGAAAGAGAGTAGGGTGATGTGAGGGAGTACGGAAACCATCAATATCCTGACGGCTGGTTTCCATCAGAGGCTTCTGTGACCACACATTTGTCTACAGTGTTTGAAGCTTGGCTGCCACGCAGGCATTCCAGCTCCCCTCTGTGTTACCAAACACCTTCATAAAGATCTCCGTACTTGTCTGGAAACCAATATAGAAACAGAAGGTAAAAACCCAATGGCAATGCAGCTATAAGCCTGAGGGGCACACAGGGCTCTTACCACTGCCACGCTCCCTGGAGCAGACAGACTTGACGTTGTATGATGGCTGCCGCGGATCCAAGAAAGAGACGTGAGCTTGGGAGCCCACTGCATAGACTGACCATTCATTACCATAGGCCAGGCACACATTTTCACGGCAATACGGCAGTTTGGTGGAGAGGAGCTGAAAACAGAGAGAGGAGAAAGGTAACCACGGTTAATACTAGAGAGTATACAGAAGGGCGCTGTTCTTTGCTGCCCACCTCTGTGGGCTTTCCTCATACACAAGACATGCAAAGTCAGAGATCAAAAGACATGTATTGCTCCATCCCGAGGCATGTTAGAGAAACAAAGGGTGGTGATAATAAACAAGATCTAGGTACTGAAGAGGAATGGTTAGGAGAAAAGGTCAAGCTGGAATTAAATAATGAGAAGCAGAGAGAAAGGCCAAAAACCACCACCTGTTTCCAGGGATAACTTCAGGGCACTAAAGCCAAGGGCCCATCTGTTTTCTCTGCCAGGAAGAGCCCAACCTTCTCACTGATCTATAGGTAGGAGACCTTGTTTCTGGCTACCTACAGCCTAAATCCCCCACTGTGTGGTAGCTTACACTACTCGTGGCTCTGCCCAACCCAGGCAGCCCAATCAGCGCTGACCCTGGATCCTTATCATTTAGCCAGTCTTCAGAGCCCACTGAAGTTGAAGCACCCAGCAAGGGTGGTGGAGCCCAAAGGCTCCTGCAACATGAAGGAATCAGTCATTCCTGGAGCTCTGTTTCCTCTTGAAAGAGATTCCATCAAAGAAGGAATAAGTCTCAAAGGCCTCTGGGACAAGAACAGAGCAAAGGATTCATAGGTACGTTTAGCTTTAGGCAAAAGCTGCTTGCAAATATTGTAAATTCATACCTTGCATTAGAGAAAGAAATGGCAACCTACTCCAGTGTTCTTGTCTGGAGAAATCCATGGACAGAGAAGCCTGGCAGGCTACAGCCCATGGGGTTGCAAAGAGCTGGGACACGACTAAGCAACCAACACACATACCTTACGTGATTATTTTGGAGATGACTTCTTTTAATTGATTTTTGTCAACAACTCCTAACATTTAGGTTTGCCTGCCCTTACAATGTTCCAAATAGTCCACAATCTATAAGCAAAGACTGAAATGCATTGTGGAATGGAGGACTGCGAGTTAAAGGAGTCTCTCAGCAGGCCCTTGCAATGTGAACAATGTGAAAGCATCACCCCAATGACTTCTTTAAAAGATTTTCGAGAGAGGCAGGCTAGACTCAGAAGTTCATGTACCACGTGATCACATGTCCAGACACTTCAAGAATCCATGTTTTAGATAAGAATGAAAAATTCAGAGAAGATTACAGTATTTTAAAGGTGAAACTACTAAGTCATGTTCATCACACCTTAGATAGGGTATTTTCAGTCTTCCAGAGATGAAAGTACCCATCCAGTGATACTGCTCCCAATTCCTGTAAAAGCAATGAAAAACAGGTCATATACACAGCAACTAACATATGACAGTAAGCAGGAGAATACCTGCAGGATGGGGTCCTCCATTCCTCACTTGGATCCCATGATGGTGCCAGGGATTATCAGCCCCTAATCTTACCCTATGAAATGCAGCTGGACAACATAGTAAAGCAAGGCTGCTTCTTGAGAGAACCCAAGAAGCTAGTCCAGGCTTGAACTGAGACACTCAAGGTTCAAAAAGCCAGTAGCATACAGTCATACACATGACATCCTGTTTGACAGTTAGAACAGAGCACACACATGAAAGCCAGTTTTGTAAGTCTCAGTGTGAGAGCTTCTTCTATAAGTAGAGGGTCTAAGGTAGGAGATAAGTCTACCCCTAACCCCTAAACATGGATGAGAGATGGGAGGCTAAGGGAACTATCCCTCAAATTGTGGTCTGACTCAAATTTTGGGAAAAGCCTTTCTTCTCTTATGGGTCTAGGTCTTCAAACCAGCAGTCTACTTAATAGTTCAGTTTCAGGAGATTTGACTCAGATGATTAGACTTAATGGAAGCATTGAGAAGAGGCTGTGAAGAATGAAAAGAAACTGAATACAAGAGAGAAGAAAGTGAGTGCACGTAGGAAAATCATACCCAAAACAGCACCTGCAAGGTCACGTGCAGATGAGAGACAGATCAGAATGGCCCTGGGGAAACTCTGAGAGGTTAACAGACATGAACCATGCAAAGAATACTCACTGCAAGGGGTAGGTTTCGTAATTTTAGTTATAACCTTTCTCAGAAAGAGACTGTTACTGAGCATCCCTCAGTCTTCAAGAGATGCCGCTTGGGCTCAGAACCGAGTTATGCAGTAAGCTCTGACTCGGAAAAAGAGAAGGGAAGTGCATCTTCCAAGACATAAGCCAAGAAACTGAAGCAAGGGGAATAGGCTTCAGGGACCTCTGGCAAGCTCATACCTTGTTCTTGTTGTTGAAGGCCAGAGCCCGGACCTTGCAGTTGTCAGGGTTTGTGTCCTCCTTGGGGATGTCCTTTAAGGCCTTGTGAGTGATGTGAGAATACACAGGGACTCGCGACACATTGTGCCTTGCATCACTTTTGGTCAACACATCATCTGTCACCTCCCAGAGTCCCATAGAACCATCACGCGAGCCTGCCGGGCAAGGAAACCATGGGTATCAGACATACCAACTCGCCACGAGACAGTCCCACAGAAGCCAGAAGGACTTTCTTAGCCTAGTCCTCTGGGCACCATGTTCACATGTGAGGAAGTCTGGCCAGTGGCCCAAACCAAAATGGAGAGCAGTATGCATCTTAACAGCTACACTGAGGGGATGATTCAACTGAAGTGTAGGAGCTGATATATAATCATATATACGTATATTTTTTTGACCATGCCTGTCCCACAACCTGTGGGATCTTAGTTCCCCAACCAGGGATCGAATCTGCACCCCCCCGCATTGGAAGCGCAGTCTTAACCACTGTACTGCCAGGGAAGTGGTTACATCAAAATGTAACCTTTAAGTGTAATGTGGTTGGTGAGACTTTTCACAAGAGAACATAATACATTTGACAAAGCTCAGTAATGTTCCAAGCCAAATGCTCAGGTTACTGGGGCATGAATGCACAGGTGATTTCTACTAGGCAACAGGATCTGGCAACTTCTACTCTAGATCAGTGGTGCTTAACATTTTCTGAGTCACAGTACCCCTTCTTCAGACTTAGGAATGTTAGACTTCTTTCTCTGGAAAAATACACCAAAGATCTACATTGCACACTCAACTTCAGGGAGGTTCCTAAGCCCCTTAAAGGGACCACAACCCCTGAATTAAGAATGATTGTTCTACATAAGATGAATGCTTAAACATAAATTGTTTTCCTTAGAAAACAATAATGAAGCACTTAAAACAGGTCTATTGGATAGATATAAAACAGTATATCAAGAACCATTAAAAAAATTTTCAAATTTCTTTCAGTATCAATATTTGCCAACATTCCTTTCAGACCAGAAGGTGCCTCTCCCACACTTTAAATCTCCTGAATACTTCACAGTAAAAACTGTCTAACATGGGAGAAGTATCACTCAATTTGTTTGCACCGTAAGGTCTGTGGACAGGTTCAAAACAGAGGGTTCGATGTGTGTGAAATCCAGAAAAGGACACCAAGAGAAGGGCGTATCTAGAGAACTACGTAAGAGTTATAATGCAAGTTAAAAAAATAAAACACCACAAGCTTTATTATGAAAAATGTCAAGCATGTTGAAATGTTGAAAGAATTTTACAATGAATTATATACTTACATCTAGAGTCTACCATCAACGTTTTTCTTATACTTAGTATAGCATACATCTATCTATCCCTCTAAATGATCCTATTTTATCCTAGTAATGATCCCATTTTAACAACTGGAATACTGAAAAAAGACTAGCAAGATGTATTTTAAAATGTTACCAGTGGCTATCTCTAGGCAGAGATTGTGTGGGTAATGCTTTCCTTTTTTATTTGAATTTTTAAAATTCTCATAACAAACATATGTTACTTTTGCAGTAAGGAAAAATTTATTTAAAGAACTAATCTGGCAGCAACATGAAGATTAGATTAGAGGAGATAAGACTAAAATCAGAGAGAAAATACGGAAGGACATTGGGATAATTCAAAAGATAGATGACAAGCACCCAGAGAGGACAGAAAATAAATTGATGGGTATAAGAGATATTTTAGAAAATCATATCAACAGGGCTTGGTAATCTACGGAGATTGAACAGTCTTAGTTCCTTGGCTGTGTGCCTAGGTAGAAGGTAGGAGCATTTACCAATATGTCAATGGTAGAGAGAGGTGTGGTCCTGGGAGGGAGGATGAGTCTGAATACCCTGAATCTGAGGGGAATGTTCATCATCAAGGGGTTGATGTTCATCAAATGTGAACATTAACACTGGTTAACAAGTATTGAGCATTTTCACTATGGCAGCCACTAAACACTAAGTAATTCGATCTTCCCAATGACTCTTTAAAGTATGTATAATCATTATCCATGTTTAAACCCAAGCCTTAAAAAGGCTTAAATAACTTGTCCTCTATGCTAATAAGCGGTAGGACCAGGATTCAAATTCATGTTTTTATTATCAGAGCCAATATTCTTTTTTTAATGCAGCAAAACCTATTTTAATGTTAATGGTACATCAAACATTCTTTTTTGGTAAATAATAGAACCTTGTTTATACCCAATTAAGTAAGACATCTACATTGACTTAAAACTAGCTGAACTTTCTTGCTGATGGGACCTCTCAGAGTATATAATTTGTGATTTGGATGTAAATGAAGCATAACTGAAAATTCAAACAGCTTTTTTTTTTTAACTGCCCTGTGCAGACTATGGGATCTTAGGAGGCCAACCAAGGATCAAACCCAAGCCCTCTGCTGCTAAAACGTGCAGTCTCAACCACTGGACCGCCAGGGAAGTTCCTCCCCAAAAATCCCCCCCTGCTCTCCTGCACAGCTGAATGTTGGAGCTATTAATATTTGCAACTGAGCTGCTTACTGCAAAATTCTGAGGCAGTATATATATATATACTCCTCCAAATATATATATATATATATATATATCACTCCTCCAAATTAGGCTTCTTATTGTCTCTGCACGTATTATAGTTTTAAAATGTATACTGTGATTTTACTCTTTAGCTTCCACAACTGTATGTGGTGGTGTGTATCCTGCACACAGCTTGTCACAGGGCATCTTCATCATTAGGGTAGGGAGGTGTACCAACTTAGATTTCCTCAATTTAGATGGCAAAATTATATATTAGGAACATTGATGGGTTTTTGTTGTATATGTAGAGTTTTTATTTATTCTACAGTTTAGAAGGAAGGTATGTTCTATGTTATCATAATTAAAATCTCAATAGAAGACGAGAATAGCGCATTTAGATTTTAATCTTTCTTTTTTTTTTGGCCGCTCCATGAAGCATATGGGCTCTTCCTCAATTAAGGATTAAACCAGTGGCCCCTGCATTGGAAGTCTTAACCACTAAACCACCAGGGAAGTCCCTAGATTTTAATTTTTTCCTATTAGTATTAGTTGACTTACAATATTCTATTTGTTTCAGGTGTACAGCACAGTGATTCAATATTTTTATAGATTATACTCCATTTAAGGTCATTATAAAATAATAGCCATATTTCCTTGTGCTATACAATATATCCCTGTTGCTTATTTTATACACAGTAGTTTGTACTTAATTCCATACTTCTATCTTGCCCCCCGACCCCCGCTGGTAGCCACTAGTTTATTCTCTTTTCCTGTGAAACTGTTTGGTTTTTATACATTCATTTTATTTTTGGATTTCACATTTCAGTGATGAGTTTTTGTCTTTCACTGACTTATTTCACTAAGTATAATACCCTTCAGGTCCATCCATGTTGTTGAAAATGGTAGAATTTCATTCTTTTTAAACAGCTGTGTATATATACCAAATCTTCTGTTTTTTTAATTTTTACTTTACATTGGAATATAGTTGATTAACAGTATTGTGTTACTTTCAAGTGTACAGCAAAGTGATTCAGTTACATATATACATATCTATTCTTTTTCAAATTCTTTTCCCATTTAGGTTATTACAATATATTAGGCAGAGTTCCCTGTGCTATATAATAGGTCCTTGTCGTTACCTGTTTTAGCTTTTTAGATGTGTCATGTGGCTTATGGGATTTTAGTTCCCTACCCAGGAACTGAACTTGTGCCCTTGGCAGTGAAACACAGAGTCTTAACCACTGGGCTGCCAGGGAATTCCACAGCTACCTATTTTATGAAATTTTATTTTGGCTGCTTTGGGTCTCGGTTGTGGCACATGGGATTTTCACTGCCTCATGTAGCACTGTTCATCGTGGTGCAGGGATTTTCCAGTTGTGGGGCTCCGCAGCACGTGGGCTTAGTTGCTCCTCGGCCTGTGGGATCTTAGTTCCCCGACCAGGGACTGAACCTGTATCCCCTGCATTGGCAGGTGGATTCTTACCCACTGTACCACCAGGGACGTCCCCTGACCAATTTTTAACTGGGCTGTTTATTTTCTTATAGAGTTGTATGAGCTGTTTATATGTTTTAGATATTAACCCTTTTTGGTCATATCATTTGCAAACATTTTCTCCCATTCCATAGGCTGTCTTTTTAGGCTGTCTTTTTTTGCTGTTTCCTTTGCCTTAGGAGATCAAATAAGACATTGCTATGATTTATATTAAAGAGTGTTCTGCCTATGTTTTTTAGGAGTTTCATGGTTTCCAGTCTTACATTTAGGTCTTTATAATCTATTTTGAGTTTAGTATATTGGTGTGAGAAAATGTTCTATCAATAATTTCATTCTTTTACATATAGCTGTCCATTTTTCCCAGCACTTCTCGTTAAAAAGACTGGTTTTTCTCCATTGTATATGCTTTGCCACAGATTTACTGACCAGTTTTACTTCTTTGTTCTGTCCCATTGATCTGAGTGTCTTTTTGGGCCAGTACCATGCTGTTTCAATGACCACAGCTTCGTAGTTTAGTCTGAAGTCAGGGGGCATGCTATCTCTAGCTTTGTTCTTTTTTATCTCAAGATTGCTCTGGCAGGAGTGCCCTAGTGGTACAGTGGATGAGAATCCACCTGCATTGATCCCTGGTCCAGGAAGATTTCACATGTCGTGGAGCAACTACACCCATGTGCTACAGCTACTGAGCCTGTCCTCTAGAGCCCAAGAGCCACAACTGCTGAGCCCAAGTGCCTAGAGCCCATGCTCCCCAACAAGAAAAGCCACCACAATGGGGAGCCTGCACACTGAAACAAAGAGCAGCCCCCATTCTCTGCAACTAGAAAAAGCCTGTGTACAGCAACGAAGACCCAGAGCAGCCAAAAGGCAGCAAGCAAGCAAACAAAATTAAAAAAAAAATTGCTCTAGCAACTTGGGGTCTTTTGTGGTTCCATATAAATTTTAGGACTGCTCTAGTTTGATGAAAAATGTCATGGGTAGTTTGGTAAGGATTGCATTAAATCTGTAGATTGCTTAGGGAAATACAGATATTTTTACAGCATTAATTCCTCTAATCTAAGACCATAGGATATCTTTCCTTTCCTTTATAACATCTTCAGTTTCTTTCATAAATGTTGTACAGTTTTCAGAGTATAGTTCTCTCAGAGTCAATATTCTTTTTAAACTGAAATATAACTGATTAATAATACTATATTAATTTCAAGTAGATAAAATGATTCAGTATTTTTGCAGATTATATTCCATTATAGGTTATTATAAGATACTGAGCATAATACCCTGTGCTATGCAGTATATCCTTGCTGCTTTTTTAATTTTATGTATAGTAGTTTGTATCAGTTAATCCCATACCCTTAATCTGTCCCGACTCCCTCCCTCTCTCTTTTGGTAACCATAAGTTTGTATTCCACATTTCTGAGTCTGTTCCTGTTTCAGAGCCAGTATTCTTAAAACCTGCTTACTGTTCACAAAATGTAGCCTTGGAAGCTATCGGTCTGAAAACACAGAATGCTCCCAGGGTATATATTAAAAAAGAGAAGGAAAGCTCTCCAAAAAAGCCACGTCCTGGCTCCCAACAACCCCATTTAGTTCAGGTTACTGTCATACACACAGTTGCTACAGAGGGGACGTGATTCAGTCTTTGCCCTCCAGGAGCTCTCATTTCTTGGGGAGACAAATGACAGGGAATCCAAAAGCTTCTGAACCACTACTGAAAAATTTTGAACTGTGACTATGCTTGTCCATTAGACTTCTCTTCCTTCCTTGCTGTTTTCTGTTGCCTTGCAAAAAATCCAAAGAAAGAAACATTTATGTTCCCTTAGCTTTGTTCATAGCAATTCTAAACATGGGCTTTGAACTGAGAACTAGCTTCAGATCCTGACTCCATCTCTCACTGTCTCTGTAGCCTCTGACAAATTATAACTTCTCAGAATCTAAATCTTCTTAATTGTGAAATGAGGCTAACAATGCAGACCTTCTAGGATTGTTATGATGGTTCTAAGAAATAACATATGAAGTACTTAATTTAGCAACTCTTGTGACTTTTAAAAATCTGGGAATCTAGAATGGGCGATTATATTTTTACATATATATGCAGGCATGCTCCATCGCTTAGCCATGTCTGACTCTCTGCAACCCCATGGACCATAGCTCCTGAGACTCCTCTGTCTATGGAATTATCCAGGCAAGGATACTGGAGTGGTTGCAATTTCCTCCTCCAGGGGATCTTCCTGACCCTCATCTCTTGTGTCTCCTGCATTGGCAGGCGGATTCTTTACTACTGTGCCACCTGGGAAGCCAGGTACCCAGAAAAGCTGGCTGGCACTCTGAGCCTACGTTCTAGGCTGCTGTGGGCATTCAGAAAGCATTTGAGTATCTCTTCACTCATTTCCATGTATTTTTCCTGACTGTTCTACCATTGGGAGGGGAATTCCCCCAATCCTATACAGCTTTATTAACATTATAGAGTTGTACAGAAAATGATAATTGCTCCTAATATTTTCCAGAGCACAACTTTTCCAAAAGCACTTTCCCAACTATTGTCTCAGTGAATCGCAACAAAATGATGAAGCTAAGGGGCCATCACACAGGCTCTTTTAAAAAAGGCAGAGTATGAGTAATAAGTGTGCCAGTACTTCCAGTACTTTCCAGATTAGGAATATACAAGGGACATGACTTATCCAAGGTCACATGCTAAGTCAGAGAGAGAGACAATACGAGGTTTTCTGGCCCCTGGCTGATGGTCAGTTATTGGGCTATTTCCAGTCCCGCTACTATCCCTTTTGTAACTTCTAGCCTCCCTCCCTCCCTGCCACACCAGAATTCCCTGCAAAAGGGCAATTTACCAGACACGGCCATAGTGTCACTGATCCACGCGATGGAAAAGATCCAGTCCTTGTGTCCGTCCTTCAAAAGGAGAGCGTGACGGGTGCGGGAGGCGGGGGGAAAAGAAACGAGTAAAATGAGGATCGCAACGCACACCCCTGAAAAGCTTAAAAGGCTGAAAGAAAGTATCTTTGTAAAAATTACAATTCCCATCTTTGGCGATTGTAACCCAAATGGCATGATCCTACAATCTTTAACTTTCTGTCTTGTGAAGCTCAAAGCTGGAATGAAACCGGCTTGCCTACGGGCTGTAAACATGGCCGGTGGACACATTGCTCCAGCACTCTACCTCTCGATGTCTTACCTGTGGCTCCTACACACCCTTACCCACCTCTCATCCCTCCAACTTTATCCTGGCACTCTCCCCTTTGCTTCCTGGAACAACGGCTAGAACCAACCTCTATGTTCTTCTACCTTCTGAACTCTCTTCCTCAGACATCAGCATGGCTTGTACCCACATTTCCTTTAAGCCTCCCTGCTCAGTGTTATTCTTATCAAAGAGGCCTCCCCAGACAATAGCATCCTCCACCACACTCTCTCCGTTTAGCCTGCCTTTACTCTTCTCCATGGCACTCACCACTCTGACTTACTGCTGGTACATTTTTGTTGGTTTATATGCCTCCCTTCACTTGAGCACAGGCTTCAAGAAGATAGGGGGGCTTTGTCTCTTTTATTCACTGCTACATTCCCCGAGTCTAAGACAATGCCTGGCCACAGAAGGGTCAAAAAACAGTTGCTGAATGAATAATTTAACAAACTTTTCTGACTACGGGCAGTAGGAGATGTGTAAGCACTGGGGTCTCAAACACCAAGCCACTGCTGCTGGCATCTGACGTGTGCTGCACACACCTTTATCAAACATACTTTCTGCCAACATCTGAAGCTCTCTGTGGGGAGTGCAGTACCCACTCTGAAATCTCCACATCCACATCTCACCATTACAACTCCTCACCCCCACCCCAGCCCCCAAGTCAGCAGTAAGCAAACTATTCCCTCCTGAAGGGCTTACGGGAGGAAGGTCCATGTTACCTGCTGGGCTCTGTCTAAAAACTTACATCTCCCACACACACAGGATCTAGTGTAGGCAGCCGGTAGATGGCAAGACTATTAGGGTTGTCTCCTCCAGTAGCTAACAGTGTTCTAGAGGGATTCAGCTCAATAGCATGGATACCGCAGCCCTGCTGAGTCACACATCCAGGCTCCCGGTCCTTCAGAATGGGAATCTTGGTGATCTGGCTTGTCTGGACATCCACTACAAATAGCTACAAGAGAAGAGAGATAAAGAAGGTGAAGTTTCTCTTCAGTGTGGCTGACCTTGGGTATAAATATCCATTCATTCACTCAGTTATCCATCAAACATTTAATTAATGTCTACTAACTGCCAAGTCAGGGCTACACTAGTCAAATGAAACACGTAAATAAGAAAACATAACAGAGATAGGTATAATACGTTATACAAACACAGAAGAGGAAGAAGTAAATTCTGCCTGATATTCAAAGATGGCTTCAAAGAAGACTTGTATTAGACTTTGGACCTAATGAACCTGATGAAAGGTTTTCTACCAGTGCAACCGTATTATGTATCACTAATTCTTACCAACACATGTGTAGAAAATTATAAACAAAACACATCACAACCACTATTAGACATAAGTATAAACCATACCAGGTTTGCTAGAGTGACCTGAGATATGAGAGAGAGATATTCACATCTCAACTACTCATCTGTCCTGTGCCTCCATGTCTCTGCTTATGCTGCTCCTCCTGCCTGAAATGCCCTTATCCACTTCTGTAACAAACCAACCCTTTTGGTTCTCCAAAATTCAACTCAGAGAAATGATTGATAGAAAATATCAGTCTTGGAGAAAGGGCATTCCCAATGGAGTCTATTATTAAACTCTTTATGTGATTCAATGATTCATTCCTTTATTTGCTCACTGAGTCAGCACCAATTCAATGCCAAGAACTGTTCTAGGTGTGAGAAACCTAACTACTAGGAATGATCTCTGTCCTCATATACCTTATAGTCTAGGAAGTTCATTTAAAATTCTATCAGCAAATCTCAGAGTGAAGCCAAAACATGTCAAATTTTTGTATAAACAACCTGCTTGCCTAGGAAGATCTACGAAAGGAGGAAGTAGCTAAGTCTTAAATTTAAAATAGAAAAAGAAAAGGAAGAGTAGCTAGAATAAAAGTGTCAAACAGAGACTGGTTGGGGGGGTGCGGATTTTAAAAAGAAAGGAAGAGTGAGGGGAACCACTCCCAAACCTGTAAACCCCGACAACTATTTAAGGCCAAGCCCCACCTAACTGGCACCATCACCGATGTGTCTGACAGGCATTTTCAAATTTTCAAACTCAATGTGTCTAAAACAAATTATCTTCTTCCCCCAATTGTTCATTTCATCTGATGCCACCACAATCTGCCTGCTCACTCAAGCCTGGGATTCACCCTAGACTCCTAACTTCCTCCTAAATATTCTTACAGTTGGCTCCTTCTTCTTCATCCTCTCTCCTCTACACGACTTGCCTTCAGGCAAGGCCATCAACAAAACTATACTCCACACTATAATCATTCATCTTCCTTAAGAATGGAAATCCTCCCATGTCCATTAAAAAACATCTGATAGTTCCCCTTCCCTTAAATTCAACTTCCCTGGTAGCTTAGATGGTAAAGCATCTGCCTACAATGCGGGAGACCTGGGTTTGATCCCTGGGTCAGGAAGATTCCCTGGAGAAGGAAATGGTAACCCACTCTTGCCTGGAAAATCCCATGGACAGAAGAGCCTGGTAGGCTTCAGTCCATGGGGTCACAAACAGACAGACACAATTGAGCGACTTCACTTTTACTTTCCCCTAAATTCAAGCCCTTCAGCATGGCATCAAGATTCTCCTCAACGTGGCCCCTATCTATCTCTCCAGCTTCACATCCTTCCATGGACGTTATACTATATATAGAAAGAGCTGCTTAGAAATCATTACTCACACAAAAACCTTCAATGATATATAGTAATTTTATTTCATGGTTAGGCTGTTCCAATGCCAGAAATGCTTTTGCCTACTCTTCTCTTTACCTGGCCATTATGTCCTTACATTTCATGATTCGTTCAGACATGTCCTCTCCTAATATTTCTGAATGTCCAGGCTGATTAAGTTCCTCTCTTGTAGGCTTCCAAGATAGCCCTCTACTCACAATACTTAGATCTTATCACAGTTTTAAAATATTCACTTGTCTCTCTTCTCCATTAAGCTAATAATGCCCCCTCAATTCCAAGAGCAGGGGCTTTATCTTATCTGGTTCTGTTCTCCTGTTCCAACAACACAGAGCTACACAGTAAGCTCCTTACCAGGGCCTGCCTAAAGATGTTAGGGGACCCCTATGTCCCTGCACTCAGAGTGGGGCCCTGGAGCTGAGTTCATCTGATATAAGCCCAGATGTCCAGATCACAGCATTGTTCTGGGGTGGCCTCCTGGCTCAGGGAGAACCAGTCCAGAGCCTAGATTAGACTAGGTCATTCAAATTCTCTCAGCAGTATGGAACTGGCTGGTGGTGCTAAACCAAACTGGGTGGCCATTTTCTACCAAAGCCATTCCCAAAGAAAAGGAAACAGTAAATTTAGGAAGCCACCCCCGGGTCCTAGTGGCTTTCCAATTCCCAGCTGTTTCCTTCTGAGATCCAGGAATATTTTCTGCTCTTGGGGTTTGCAAGCTAGCCCTTCCAAGAAATATGATTGGGTTTCTTACTCTTTTACAGCCTGCCAGATTTCTCTGTCCATGAATTCTCCAAGCAAGGATACTAGAGTGGGTAGCTATTCCCTTCTCCAGGGGATCTTCCTGACCCAGGGGTTGAATCTGGGTCTCCTGCGTTGCAAGCACATCCTTTATCATCTGAGCCATCAGGGAAGCCCTAACCTAACCAACACAGCCCTTCAAATGTTTAATACAGCAAAATTTACTGCCCACTTACACCTTTGTGTTATATGGAACAACGTACCCATAATATGTCAGCTTCTAGACCAGTGATTCTCAAACTGCTTATCACAATAACCTGAAGTTTCTTTTTTAAAAAAACTACAGAACAAAAATAATTCCCATAGCCTACCGTAAAACTCCTTCAACTAGGAAGTTCTGAATTTTGGGCCAGGAAAACTGAATTTTTGTCAAGAATCTCCAGGTGAATTTACTGACTGCTCAGGTTTAAAAACCACTGATCTAGAGCTGTGCTAGTCAAAGGAACATCTGGAAGCTTGCTGGAAACCAAAAATCTCAGACCTCACTGCTAGACCTACTAAATCAGAATCTGGAGTTTCTCAAGATCTCCAAGTACACGGAAGTGTCTGAGAAGCACTGGCGTAGAGACAATCTGCTCTGTACACTAAGGACAATGTATTTGATAAGAAACAATCCTATGCCTTAAACAAGTCTCCATTTCTGCCTCCCAGAAAAGGAAAAGAGAAAAGGCTTTATTTATTTGCATCCAAGAGAGTCTTACGTCCAACCTCTCCAGTTTTGGACTTGGGAGAGGTCTAGGTTTAAGAATGTTTACTTAGCAGCTATATGAACTTGATCAGTCATTTAACCTTTCTGAATCTTGCTTATCTAGAAAACTTAAATAATATTATATATCTAATAGGGCTGGTAAGAGATTTAATAAAATGTGAAGTATCTAGTACAGGGCTCAGTACAGAACAGGTGCCTTGCAAGTACTAGTTCAGGGATAGTCTATTCTAATGTTTTGTTTCATTTCGCAGGTTAAAAGACAGAATAGATGAACAAAATTTCATACAAGGGAGACGCAAATGGCTGGCTCTGTAGAGGAAACCAAGAGTTTACCCACAACCTCACCCTCACCGAGGAAGGACAAAGCAGCATGTGAAGGAGGGAGCCCCCTTGCTTTTTCAAAGGAAGGTTAAGAGACGTGGATGGGATGCCACATACTGTCTCCCCAAGCTGTGTGACAAGGGGCCAAGGCTTCACACAGCTCCTGTAATATTTCCCAGAATGGGACTGCTCCCCACTCACCTACTGGGATACCTGCCAGCAACCAGCAGCATGGCAGGGTAAGCCTGAGATGTAACGGCTCCCTGCAGCTTATAAGTCAGGGCAGAGGGAAAAAAAGAAAGCAAAGGCCTTACAATCAGGAAGATTCTAAGACCAGCAAGGACACCTCTGCCTGCATGTATCTGCATATAGACATGTGTAACTGTGCCTATACAGAAAGCCAGAATGGCTTAATAAAATGGGGGCGGGAGGGGAGATTCACAAAATCTCTAAAACTCAGAGTGTGTTAGGTGGAAGCTAGTGAAGAAAGGAAAGTAAATCCACACAGGAGGCACAGATATCAAGATGAACTGTACTGAGTCAGATAATTAAAGGCCAGAGGGCAGCTTAAGTCTGGGAAAGGGAAGAGGACTAAAACCTAGCAGAGGAATACATTCTCTATCCCCAACAGAGACATGGAGGGGCACAGGAGAGAGCCAAGACAGAGAAACAGCAAAAAAAATGGTCAGTCAATACACATCAAAGATTAAAAATGTGTAAATGCTGCAATTATGCTAAGGAGATCATGACAAGTGAATAGCTTCAATTACAATGAATTCCATTTACTTATTAACTTTTTTTTTTTTACTGCACTGTGGCATGTGGGATCTTAATTCACCAATCAGGGATCAAACTCATGGCCCCTGCAATGGACGCATGGCACCTTAACCAATGGACCATCAAGGAAGTCCCAAGTTACAGTGACTTTTAAACTAAAGAAACACCACAGGCGATTGGGAATGACCACTCAGTGGATTATGATACAGCCTTTAAGAGCGATGGAGTAGAGGACACTTACTAACACAGAAAGTTTCTCATGCTAAAAGGGTATTCATTAAATGAATACCCTTTTAAAGACCTGAGTCCTGGAATGTTAATTTTTTCGCTCAATAAACACATATGACATGCATTATTTTAAAAGAAAAGGAAGACTTCTTTTCTGGTGGTTAACAATCTACCAGCCAATACAAGGGATGCGGGTCTGATCCCTGGGTCCAGGAAGATCCCACAGGCCCCAGAGCGATTAAGCCCGAGCACCACAATGGTAAAGCCTATGCTCTAG
This sequence comes from Redunca redunca, assembly GCA_006410935.1. Classification (NCBI taxonomy): domain Eukaryota; kingdom Metazoa; phylum Chordata; class Mammalia; order Artiodactyla; family Bovidae; genus Redunca; species Redunca redunca. Next base: position 58,398 of record SJYQ01031824.1, read on the forward strand.
CCTGGCTCCTGGGAGCCAGCCCATGTGCTACAACTACTGAAGTTACTGCACCACAACAAAGAGTAGCCCCAGCTCTCCAAAGTTAGAGAAAGCCTGCAGGCAGCAAGAAGATTCAACATAGCCAAAAAATACATAAATAATTTTAATTTATTTTTGAAAAAAATACTTTAAAAATTAGATTGTAGGATAAGCAAAAGAATTGACCAATTAGCCTCATTTTACACAAATCTTCATTTCTTGCCATGAATAATGAAAAATAAATCCTATAGTATTGAAGGATAGTGTATAGATTATTCAGAAGAAAACAGCTTTTTGTTCCCTAGAGCATCTTAAGGCATAAGCTATTTTACTCAGAATTAACAGGAAGCCTTATCTCTAAACTGCAAACTACTGAAGAGCAGATTGTCATTATACACTACTTAATTATCTGGTATATTGAGAGATCATAAGCTTTTAATAATAATAGTATTAAAACAATAATATAATCTTTTCCCCTCATTCTTATTTCCTGAGCATTATAGCACAAAGACTTAATATGGTTATGTTCTGCCCACTGAAAGGCAAGACCCCTCTCCAGGTGTTATTTGGAGCTCAAAACTCTTGTGTGACTGAGAGGGGAAACTCTTTTGCCATATATCCTGCTGCTCCTGCTAAGTCGCTTCAGTCGTGTCCGACTCTGTTCGACCCCATAGACGGCAGCCCACCAGGCTCCGCCATCCCTGCTATTCTCCAGGCAAGAACAATGGAGTGGGTTGCCATTTCCTTCTCCAATGCCATATATCCTACACCACCTTATTTCCAAGATCGTTCTTTACATCCTTTCCCCAGAGAAGAGGTATATTACATAACTGCTCCATCTTTGTCAGCAAACAAGACAAGCAATGAATGAAACTGGGCAAGGCCACTTTCTCCACTGCTTTAGGATAAGAAAATACAAGATTCACCTAGCTGAAGGTAACAATTTTTTTTTTAAATTATAGAGTTTACTGACAGTACTTTATCTACAATACTGGAAATTAAAAAATGCAGGAAATATTATTCAGAATCGTATCTCTTGTCAATTCTGTTTTCCGTTTTTCATTTGTCAAGTGCCTATTCAGTCCTTAACCACATGCGTGTATAATGGTGCATAGCTATAATCAGGAGAGAGAGAGAATTCTGTACATTACATTTAATGTATCAAAAGCTCTGCATGTTATTAGTCTTCACAATTATGTCAATGTCTCCATAATATCACACAGATTTGATTTACCATAAATTACTTAAGTATTCTATCATTAGCATTTTGATAAAAATAGCTTCCAATAATTATTCTGTTATGATTAGCTCAAAAGGCATAATATTTTAGGCTCTTCATTCAACAAATAATATATCCCAGGTCTTTGAAATATATGTTAAATTACTTTCAAAAAAGGGTTTTAGAGGCATTATACATGTATTTATCTATTCTGTTGCATTCTTATCAGAACTAGGTAACACTTTAATTTGTATACAGAAAACATCTTTTATCTGAATCCTTGTCATGATGAAATTAAATATAATCTCTTAATTATATTTTCTCTTATATAAATTATATCTACATGAGTAATTTTTAAGTGCTTAAGCTATTTGGGATAAGACTAACATACAAAAATCAGGTCATTCACAGGGTAGAAAAATGCCAACTTCTTACCTTTGGTGTACATGAATCTAGCCAGAAATACACCTAAAGAGTAGAACCATCAAATTACTGCTACCACTTCCTCCTCCACCACTGCCATTAATCACATCATCAATTTACTAAGCACATATTCTAGGCACTTCGCTAACCAACCTCTTATTTAATTTTCTTCATGACTCTGGTAGGCAGATACTACTTGCTCCATTTATTTTAAAGGTGAAACAAAGGTTAAGGAGAAGATACTTGTTCAAGGGGACAAAGCTAATAAGAAATGGAGCCCAGGACTTCCCTGGTGGTCCAGTGGCTAAGTATCCATGCTCCCAATTCAGGGGGCCCAAGTTTGGTCCCTGGTCAGAGAACTAGATTCCACATGCTGCAACTAAAATCCCGGAAGGAAGATCAAAGATCCTGACTGCCGCAGCTAAGACCTGGTGCAGCCAAATAAATAAGAAATGGAGCCTAGATTCAACCCATGAATCTCTGAATCCAAATACACAATACAGAATGACTGAACCTTATTCATACTCTGACTAAAAGTTTACTCTAACTCTTCTAGTAAAGAGACTAAGAAATTGGAAACTAATGACCTAAGTTAAGATTTGACCTAAAAAAAACAACAGGCAGGGACTTCCCTTGGTAGTGCAGTAGTTAAGACTGCACTTTCAATGCAGTGGGGTGCAGGTTCAATCCCTGGTCAAGCTTCATGGTGAGGTCAAAATATAAAAATAAAAAAGAATTTCTTGCTTTGTCTGTTGAGACCAGTAACAGGCATATAAAGAAAATAATTATTTATCAAGGGCTTCCTCAAAGTGATTACATCTAACTGGTTGCTGAACAGATTTTTTTTGTGGCTGCGCTGGGTCTTTGTTGCTGCAAGCTGGGTTTGTCTAGTTTCAACAAGTGGTGGCTGCTCTTCATTGCAGTGCATGGACTTCTCATTGCTGAGACTTCTCCAATCTCACACAAAGTAGTGTTCTGCTATCTTTGGGAGAAAATCAATAAATGTTTACAAATTTAGTAAAAGTAGACACAAACCACAAAATTGTCCTACTACATTCTAGCCAATGAAATGGAGAAACATTATCCTATTTCTTCTCACATTCAAAAACCGTCCTGATGAAAACATCCCCACTTAACGTATAAGAGGGACTGGTGGCCTCTAAGGATCTGAAGGCCTGTAAGGCCATCCAAGTGGAATCAGTTTAAGAAACCAGAAGCTGCAGTCCAACCATAATTCTGGGTTGAACCCAGCTGCCACTTTTGGGTTAGTTTCTTCCATTTATCTCCTAGACCAGGAAACACATGAAGAATCTTGTTTAAGGTCAAGCTGGAGAGCAACACTCCTAGATATCACCAGGAAAAACTCATTCCTCTGATTCTCATCTTGAACCAGATCAAGGTACCACTCGCAGTCCAACAGTAAAAAATGCCCATATGTCAGCTTGACAAGAAGTAAAGACAGTTTTCTCTGATTGTAACGCCTATCAAGGATCAAATCAGAAAATAAAGCCTGGAGGGCAAGAGTCAACATGTTACCCCTACGTTCATTCTCCAACATCCCAAGCTTCCAACAGACTATTTATGAAATAAAGAGCATACCTCAAGCTCTGAGGTGGTTGTCAACTGAGGGCACAATGCCTAAAAATGCATGTCTGCCTGTGTACACATGGGCATGTGGCCTGTCACAATAACTGAGGGTCCAAGGTCCAGGGTTGCTGTCATCTATGGAGCAGAAGCCAAGAATGTGAAACACCCAGCAACAGGAGGTAAAGTCCCAGAGAAGAAACCACCAAAACACTTATCAATATTCTGGTTACGAAAAGCTGCCCCAGAATTCTTGAATCCTCCCATAGGATTGCTGTTCAGGCCCTAATCTTTTTTTAAAAAAATTTTTACTTAAGTATTTCATGGAGAAGACAATGGCAACCCACTCCAGTACTTTTGCCTGGAAAATCCCATGGACGGAGGAGCCTGGTGGGCTGCAGTCCATGGGGTCGCTAAAAGTCGGACACGACTGAGCGACTTCACTTTCACGCATTGGAGAAGGAAATGGCAACCCACTCCAGTATTCTTGCCTGGAAAATCTCAGGGACGGCGGAGCCTGGTGGGATGCCGTCTATGGGGTCGCAGAGAGTTGGACACGACTGAAGCGACTTAGCAGCAGCAGCAGCATAGCTAATTTACTTATATTTGTTTCAGGTATACAACACTGTGATTCAAAATTTTTATGGCTTATACTCCCATTTAAAGTTATTATAAAATATTGGCTATATACTCTGTGTTGTAGCTTATTTTACACATAGTAGTTTGTGCTTCTTTTTTTTGTACTTTTTAATCCCCTACTTCTATATTTCCCTTCCCCTCTCCTCCCTCTCCCCATTGCTAACTACTAGTTTATTCTTGATATCTGAGAATCTGTTTCTGTTCTGTAAATACTTTAATTTTTAAGATTTCACATGTAAGTGATAACATACAGTGTATTTGTCTTTCTCTGACTTATTACACTAAGCATAATACCCTCCAAGTCCACCCATGTTGTTGCAAATGGCGAGTTTTCATTTTTTATGATTAAATAGTATTCCATCATTGTGTGTGTATGTATGTATGTGTATATGGGCTTCCCAGGTGGCTCAGTGGTAAAGAATCCCCTTGCCAAAACAGGAGATGCTGGAGACATGGGTTTGATCCCTGGATTGGGAAGATTCCCTGGAGGAGGAAATCGCAACCCACTCCAGTATTCTTGCCTGGAAAATCCCATGGACAGAGGAATCTGGAAGGCTACAGTTTATGAGGTCTCAAAGAGTTGGACATGACTTAGTGACTGAGCATACACACACACGCATATATGTATGGGTGTGTGCTTGTATCTCACACCTTTTTTTTTAATTTTTATTTATTTGGCTGTGGTGGGTCTTAGTTGTAGCACTTAGGATCTTTGATCTTAGTTGTAGCATGTGGGATACAGTTCCCCAACCAGGGCTCGAACCCGGGCCCCCTGCACTGGGCATGTGGTGTCTTTAGCCACTGGACCACCAGGGAAGTCCCTCACATCTTCTTATTTATCAGCTGATAAGAAACTTAAGTTGCTTCCATATCTTGGCAACTGTAAATAATGCTGCTATGAACACTGGTGCTTGTTTCTTTTTGAATTAGGGTTTTTACTTTTACTTTTTTTGGTCAGAAATCCAAATTATGATCCATAATTGCTGGGATCTTACAACAGTTCTATCCTCAGTTTGCAAGGAACCTCCATACTGTTTTCCATAGTGGCTGTACTAATTTACACTCCTATGCACAGCATTCAAGGGTTCTCTTTTTTATACATCCTTACCAACACTTGTTATTTGTGGTCTTTTGATAATAGCCATTCTGACAGGTGTGAGTGATATCTCATGATTTTGATTTGCATATTTCTGGTAACTAAAAACGCTGGGCATGTTTTCACGTGTTTCTTGGCCATCTGGTATATCTTGTTTTTTAAAGATTTATTTTTAGTTTTCGGCTGTGGTGGGCCTTTGTTGCCCCTAGCTGGCTTTCTCTTGTTGTGGCGAATGGGGGCCACTCTTTGTTGCTGTGCTTGGGCTTCTCATCACGGTGGCTTCTCTTGCTGCAGAGCACAGGCTCTAAGCGCATGGGCTTCAGTAATTGTGGCCCACTGGCTTAGCTGCTCCAAGGCATGTAGGATCTTCCCAGGCCAAGGGATCAAACCAGTGTCCCTTGCACTGTGAGGTGGATTCTTAACCATTGGACCACCCGGGAAGTCCCTGTATTTCTTCTTGGAAAAATGTTTGTCTGCCCAGTGTTTAATTGGTTGTTTGTTCTTTTGATATTGAGTTGTATAAACTGTTTACATATTTTGGGTATTAACCCTTTATTGTTTATATCATTTACAAACATTTTCTTGCATTTAGTAGGTTGTCTTCTCATTTTGTGGCTGGTTTCCTTTGCTGTAGAAAAGCTTTAAAGTTTAATTAGGTCCCATTTGCTTATTATGCTCTTTTTCTTTTCCCTTAGGTAATATATTAAAAAAATACTACTGTGATTTATGTCAGTTTTCTTTTTTAATATTTATTTTTTGGCTGTGCTGGGTCTTAGCTGTGGAACACAGGATCTTCGATCTTTGCTGTGGCATGCGGGATCTTTAGTTACAGCATGCAAACTCTTAGTTGTGGCATGTGGGATCTAGTTCCCTGACAAGGGATTGAACCCAGGCCCCCTGCAGTAAGAGTGTAGTCTCAGCCACTGGACCACCAGGGAAGTCCTTATGTCAGTTTTCTGCCAATGTTTTCTTCTAGGTGTTTTATCATAGTTTCCAGTCTTAAACATAGGCCTTTAATCCATTTTGAGTTTATTTTTGTATATAAGAAAACGTTCTAATTTCATTCTTTTACATGTAGCTGCCCAGTTTTCCCAGCATCAATTTTCATTGAAGACTGTATTTTGTCCATTGTATATTCTTGCCTCTCCCGTGCATGGGTCAGGCCCTACCACTCTTGACCATTAATTCTCTCACATACAGAGGGTAAACAAAGCCTGCAATACACTAGGATTTCTGGAGCTCATACCTGTGTTAAGCCAAGCAAGGTCTTCTCAAGATGAAGACTAATCAGAAAGGAGCTGCCAACTCTAACACCATCACATATAATAGGCATAAACTTATTTCTACTGCTCCTCTTCCTAAAGCCTTATAACATCAATTAACTTGACACAGAACCTCAGACTTTTGGAAGCATTTCCACGATGATTTTCAATCTAGATACACTTCTGCACACGTGCCCCAGCAGAATGAACTTGCCGAGATAGCAATTCTATGGCTTTCACATCTAAAATCTTCCTTTCAAAAGAGTCAAATATTCTAAAATAAAATGAAGACTAATTCTGGGATAACTGTGAACATGTTTTACTAGACAAAGAATAACCATATGCCATTTAAAAAACTAAAACCTAGTTAGCAGGTTAATATCTTAACTATAAAATACAGGCAGATCATACAGATAAGAATGCTGTTAACCTGAGATGTACATCTGGCTGAACCCAAGGAATTCTGCAAGCATTTTAAAGCATTTTTTAAAGGTAATCCCTTTGGGAAAATAAAATAGTGAGACAAGGAGGAATGAATAAAAAAAATCTGGTCAGGACAAAACTCCCACATTTTTCCTTTGTTTCCGTGTATCTCAAATTGAGTTTCATATTCTGCTTCTATGATTTTAGGAATCTGAATATGTCAACTCAAGGACAAAAAAGTTTAGCTGTCTTCTTAACTCTGGTAACTACCATTCCACTCCACCCCCAAACTAGGCTTCTGCAAGGTCCTTCTTCGTCTTATCTGGCAGCAAACTGCAGCCCAAGTTCATCTTGTCTGCATCATAATGATTCACCAAGCCTAACAGTGAAGTCAGCAGTATATCTCTGACCATGACTTGGGAGATGATGAGAAAGATAAAAGTAGCTCTGGCAACCAGGAGTTAGCCTGGTACTATCAGTTAGGCTTTGGGGTCTTGGTGAAAATAATTTCATAGGAGATTTTCCTGTGAAAATCCAGTTTATTATTACTTAAGTCTTTCCCCAACATCCTCTACTGAGGCTCCATAGTTCCCTATGGTGGAGGTCACCCTAGCTGCAAGGAGAGATTTTATCTACTATAGGTGAGTGAGTCTCCAATAGTCAAAAAATGGGAAATAAAAGTTCACGTCTAAAACTAAATAGCCCAAACTCTGGATCCCTTATCACTCTGCCTATCACCATCCTTCCCAAACTGACCCCTCTCAAAATATCCACTTTCTTGATTTGTTTTTGGTATACTCTGGGTTTTCCTCTGACCTCCCTGCTCCCCCTATAGCAGTTCTTCCTGCCCCATAAATACAGGTGTTCTTCAAGGGTCTGTTTGAACTTCTCTGTCAATATCAATGATTCTACCCATTTCTGGCTCCCAACACCCTTTCAAAATGTAGTGAGGGACTTCCCTGGTAGTCCATTGGCTAAGACTCTGGGCTCCCAATGCAGGCAGGGGGCCAGGGTTTGATCCCTGTCAGGGAACTAGATCCCACATGCCACAACTAAAGATCCCAAGTGCTGCAACAAAGATCCAGTGCAGCCAAACAAAGAAAATGTAATAAAATCTATAGACTGCTCCCCTACACCACTCTCCCCACATTATGCCCAGAAAATATACATAAAATGAGATTTTTGCAATTTTAGGGAAGGTTTATAAAACCCAAGAGAGACCTCTCTACCCTCTCTCCGTGGTAATAGAACAGAACAGTTTTAATAATCCCTTATACACAGGTGACTCCTAAACCACCAACTTCAATCTTTACTCCCTCTCAAACTTCAACTAATTAAAAGCACAAAACTAAATATTTTCTCTTCAAATTTTTTTTTGTGCCTGGCAAGCTACTCTTACTTAGCTTTTCTGTATAGTTCTGCACATAACCTGAGTCTGTAACACTGTATCAGCAAAATATACCTATCCATCCTGGTTCCCCAACCCATATTCCAATTAAGGTTAGACTACCTCCTCTTCTTTAAATAATTTAGTAAAAATATGAATGTAGTAATGTTTCAATCCTAAAGGAAATCAACCCTGAATATTCGTTGGAAGGATTAATGCTGAAGCTGAAGCTCCAATACTTTGGCCACCTGATGTGAAGAGCCGACTCAGTGGAAAGGATCCTGATACTGGGAAAGACTGAGGGCAGAAGGAGAGGGTGCGACAGAAGATGAGACAGTTGGATGACATCACTAAGTCAACAGGCATGAGTGGGAGCAAACTCCAGGAGACGATGAAGTACAGGAAGCCTCGCGTGCTTCAGTCCATGGGGTCACAGAGTCAGACAGAATTTAGTGAATGAACAATGTCATTAATGATTAGGACATCGACGTGGGAATTCTCCAGTGGTCCAGTGGTTAGGACTCCACACTACCAGTGTAGGGGGCACACGTTTGATCCCTGGTCAAGGAACTAAGATCCCACAAGCTGTGTGGTGTGGGAAAAAATAAACAATCATCACAACAACATAAGCTGGCCATCTAATTCCTGTAATTACTAGGCCAGGGAATTCAGAGAGGTTGAAGGACTGCCTCTAGTTTGAGTGTAAGCCTACAGCACAGGGAAATTCCCACTGCAGGAATCAAGCTACAGAATAATTTACAATACTTCTGCTAATTTTTTCACAGAGGACGACCCACTGCCTCAGCGAATGTTTCTGTACTACAGCCCAAGTCAGTTAGTCTGGAAATGATCTGTGTCAAATGACCTGTGTGCACATAGCTCATAAATACCAACAGCAGCCAAGAGAAAAATAGCTTCTAACCCACAGATACATATTAAAAGATTATTTTAGAATATAAATAGTTGTGGTATATTTTTCCTACATTTAAATCATTTCATTGACAGTAAAATTTCAATACATCAAAACTTTACTACCAAGAATCAGAAATGATCTCCTCCCTCCCCAAAATCTTCAACTGTTAGCCAAAGAGAGTTCTAACTGTTTAAGTAATTTTCCTTTTAAACTCAGGGAAGTCCCAGGGAGTGCTAAGAGCATGGGAAAAAGGCTTTGGATTCATTATCACCACTACTCCTTGTGAAGAATAAGATATTGCTAACTTGAAATATTTCTGAAGATGTTTACAGTTACATTCTCAGCACTGGGTGTTACCACTCCCATTTTACAGATTGGAAAACAAAGGCACAGATGAAGGAACCATTTGCCAAATATTACAAAATGCAGAGAAGAGCACTGTTTCCAATTCCCAATTTTGGTTCTGAAAGCTAAGCAAAGAAAAACACTACAAAAAGAAAACAAGCTTCCACTTTGAGTCATAAGGACCTAGGAAGGAAATAACACTTTAAGTCATGAGGAAACAGGAAGACAGAAAGAGGAACATATCAAGAGTAGGTTAAATTACTACTTAATGTTATTCTCACCTTCAAAAGGTCATCAGTAAATTCAAGAAACAGAAGACTATAATGATTCAGTTTACAATTAGCACCATTTGCTGGGCAAAACACTATGATGGTTTGTGTAGGGTGTGCAATGAATCCCTCTACCTCTGCATCAAGTGACAATGACAGTTCGCTTAAAATAAGAGTGGTAGCCTGAGAGACTAAGAAAAGGAAGTTTTGCAGGAGCTTGCCACCACTATTTGGTTTTGAAAGGCTTCTTTATAATAAGCAGTCTTCAACAGAAGAGGAAATGAAAGCTTGGCCTCAACCACCATGGTACTGTACTCTTCCTTAAAACTAATATGTAAATCTTTGTCTATGGAGACCTCCTTGGTCCTACAGTGCATAAGAATCCGCCTGCGAATGTGCTCTCCATGTCTATGGAAAGAGGCTGAGGTGGCTGAGCTCTAGCACAAGGTGCTGAGGATGTTGGCTTTAGTCCAGGCCACTGTCCGGGCTATAAGCAAGAGGAAGCTGCAGCCCACCCAGGCCCCCCTTACCCTAACACCTTCAAGGTAAACAAGATAAACCGACTTCTTAAAGCTAAGCCTGAACATGTTGGTGTGAAAATTGGTATCCGAACCAGGGTCTTTATTTACCTGACATCATGCTACTCGTACTCTTCTATTCCAATCAATATCCACAATATCCAATCACGAATTGACTTATTTTATCCATGCTTTTAATTGTTCTGGCTAAATTTACTGATAAAATTTTCCCTTCATTCACTAATAATTATGTAAGTCATGCTATATAAAAAATACTCTCCTACTCACGTCATATTCAATTTTCTTGCTTCTGAAACCTTTTCAGAAGGCTACTTTGCAAAGACCAAGCATTTATTTCCTGAAATATAGCACCAAACACACTTCCCAACCCTTTTAATAAAAAATACATCTTTAGATTCTATCCCCTAAAATAAAGTGTTTGCCTTATTCCTATGCAGGTCAGGAAGCAACAGTTAGAACTGGACATGGAACAACAGAATAGTTCCAAATAGAAAAAGGAGTACATCAAGGCTGTATATTGTCACCCTACTTATTTAACTTATATGCAGAGTACATCATGAGAAATGCTGGGCTAGAGGAAGCACAAGCTGGAATCAAGATTGCTGGAAGAAATATCAATAACCTCAGATATGCAGATGATACCACCCTAATGGCAGAAAGTGAAGAACTAAAGAGCCTCTTGATGAAAGTGAAAGAAGAGAGTGAAGAAGCTGGCTTAAAGTTCAACACTCAGAAAACTAAGATCATGGCATCTGGTCCCATCACTTCATGGCAAATAGATGGGGAAACAGTGGAAACGGTGGCCGACTTTATTTTGGGGGGCTCTAAAATCACTGCAGATAGTGGCTGCAGCCATGAAATTAAAAGACGCTTACTCCTTGGAAGGAAAGTTATGACCAACCTAGATAGCATATTAAAAAGCAGAGACATTACTTTACCA
>SJYQ01031828.1:0-13134 GCA_006410935.1 Redunca redunca
AAAATTTTAAAAAATTAAAAAAAAATCACTCAAAATATGATATACTAAGATATAAACCTAAAAACAATTATAGAACTCGAGTGCTAAAATCTACAAAACCTGGTTGAAAGAAAAGATATAAGTAAACAAACTGTGTTCATGAATTTTAATACTCAACATTGTAAAAAACATCAGTTTACATTTTTGTAAAACTCTGGCAAAGTATTTTTGTAGATTTTGTTGACATGCTTATTTTAAAATCTGTTAAAAGGCAAAGGAACAAGAATAACTAAAGCAATTGTGCAAAAGAAGAATGAAGTGGGAGAAAACCGCCTACCCAATTTTAAGACCATATTTATCTTCAGTAAATAAGACTGTGTTGTATTTGCAGAGGGATAGAAAGATAGACCTGGAGAAGGCAATGGCACCCCACTCCAGTACTCTTGCCTGGAAAGTCCCATGGACGGAGAAGCCTGGTAGGCTGCAGTCCATGGGATCGCTAAGGGTTGGACATGACTGAGCGACTTCACTTCACTTTTCATTTTCATGCATTGGAGAAGGAAATGGCAACCCACTCCAGTGTTCTTGCCTGGAGAATCCCAGGGTCGGGGGAGCCTGGTGGGGTGCCGTCTATGGGGTCGCACAGAGTTGGACACGACTGAAGTGACTTAGCAGCAGCAGCAGAAAGATAGACCAATGCAACAGAATAGAAAACACAGAAAAATAAACCCATATAATAGGTCCAAATGACTTTTGACAAATTTGGAAGGCAATTCAATGAAAGAAGTTCAGCAAATAGTATTAAATAACTGGATATCTTCTGAGACAAAATTGAATCTCTACCTAAACTTCAGACATTATACAAAAACTAACTTGAAGAAGACCATACATTTATATTTACATGTAAAATATAAAACTCTACCAAAACAGGAGAAAATCCTTGGGATCTTGGATGAAGTGGTAAGTTCACAGATTTGATCTAAAAGTGAGTGATCTATAATGAGAGAACTAATAACTTGTGCTTCATCAAAATATAAGACATCTTCTATACAAAATAATCTTTTATGAGCATCAAAATAGAAGCTACAGACTGGAGAAAATATTTACAAATCACATATCCAACAAAAGACTAGTATTTAGAATGACTTTTTAAATGCTCAGAACTTAATGGTTAAAAATAAAAATACATGAGAAAGTGCTGACAAATGGAAAATCAATTTTATTGGACCCAGGAAAGAAGTGAAATCTTGGAACAAGCTACAACTTCAAATTTTCTATATAAGAAGGAGTTCTTAGGGAAACCAAAAAACAAGGGAGACAAAATCAAGGACACTAGAAAAATCTGAAGCTTCTGGTACCCATAGCCAGAGTAAACATCGATACAGCCTAACTCCTTATTGTGTCAACATAAAACCTGACATTAAAGGCCTATCTAGGGAATTCCTTGGTGGTCCAGTGGCTAAGACTCTGCACTCCCAAAACAAGGGGCCTGGGTTTGATCCCTGGTCAGGGAACTAGATCCCACATGCCACAACTAAGACCCTATGCAGCCAAATAAATAATTTTTTTTTAAAGGCCTTTATACCCGAAGTACTGAAACTCCAATACTTTGGCCACCTGATGCTAAGGGCTGACTCACTTCAAAAGACCCTGATGCTGGGAAAGATTGAGGACAGGAGGAGAAAGTGATGACAGAAGATGAGATGGTTAGATGGCATCATTGACTCAATGGACATGAGTTTGGGTAAACTCTGGGAGTTGGTGATGGACAGGGAGGCCTTGCATGCTGCGGTTCACGGGGTCACAAAGAGTGACCCCACACAACTGAGTGACCGAACTGAANGGACAGGGAGGCCTTGCGTGCTGCGGTTCATGGGGTCACAAAGAGTGACCCCACACAACTGAGTGACCGAACTGAACTGAACCTCAAGTACTATTAACCAATATACACGTCAAACTTTCAGCAAAAAATTACAAGGCATGCTAAAAAGCAAGAGAAAACGTATGAAGAGACAAAGGAACATCAGAACCAGGCTCAGATGTGACAGAAATAATATATTTAGGTAAGAAATTTTAAATAACTATGATTAATATTTTAAGTGCTCTAGAAGAGACAGTAAAGGATATGAAAGATGGGTGATGTAAACAAAGAGATAAAAAACAATACCATTTCAAATGGAAATGTTAGATATGAAACCCATTGTAAAGAAAATAAAGAATGCATTTTGATGACTTCATCAACATGGCCAAGTTAACAATCAATGAACTTGAACACAGGTTATTAGAATCTTTCAAAACTTATATACAAGAAGAAAAAAAAAAGAGGCAAGAGGAGAAAACCCAAGAACTGTGGGATAGTTTCAGAAGGTGCAATATACATATAAATGGAAGACCAGAAGAGAGAATTGAATAGAAGTATTTGAGGCAAAAATGGCTAAGAACTTCCCAAAATTAAAGACAAACATCAAATCACAGATCCAGGAAGCTTAGAGACAACTGGGAGGCAAAAATATACAAAATCTACACTTAAGTATACCATACACAAACTGCAAAAAACCAACAACAAAGAGAAAATCTTTAATAAATCCAGGAGTGGAGGGAAAGCCCCTTACCTACAATACTTAGAGAAAAAAGGATAAGAATTAGAGTAGACATCTCATCATAAACCATGCAAGAAAGAACTAAAGTGGAGTGAAACAAAGTGCTGATAGAAAAAAAAAAAAAAACCACATCAACCTAGATTTGTATGTCTGAAGAAAAGATGCTCCAAGTGTGAAGAAATAAAGACACTCTCAGAGTGCAGCCACTATGGAAAACAGTATGGAAATTTCTCAAAAAATTAAGAATACAACTGTCATATGATCCAGAAATTCCACTCCTGGGTATATATCCAAAAAAAAAAAAAATGCAGACCACTAATTTGAAAAGATATACACACCTTAATCTTCATAGTAGCACTATTTACAATAGCCAATAAATTAAAGCAACCCAAGTATCCATCAACAGATGAACTAATAAAGAAGATGTGATACATACACATAAACACAATGGAATATTACTCAGATATAAAAAGAGTGAAATTTTCCCACTTGTAGCAATGTGGCTGGATCTAGAGAATATTATGCTTAGTGAAATAGAGAAAGACAAATATTGTATGTTATCACTTTTATATGGAATCTAAAAAAATAATACAAACAAATGTATACAGCAAAGTAGAAACAGACTCACAGATATAGAAAACACACTAGTGATTACAATGGGTGGATAGGGAAGGTAGGAGGGGCAAATTAGAGACATGGGATTAAGAGATACAAATTACTATGTATAAAATAGATAAGCAACAAGGATATATTATATAGAAGAGGGAATTAGTGTTATTACCTTGCAATAATTTTCAATGGAGCATCATCTATAAAAAATACTGAATCAGTGTACAGTAGACTTGAAATTAATATAATACTGTAAATCAGCTATAATTTTAAAGTCTCCAAAAAATTTTTTAAATTAAAAATTCTGGGAGATGGAAGATGTTGGAGGAGTGAGATGAGGAGATCACCAGCCTCCCACCAAATACATCAAAAACTCATCAAGATATGGAACAACTCCTACAAAGCAACCTCTAGGCAACAGCAGAAGACCCAGGCTTCCAGAGGGACAGGTTAAGCTCCCTAAAATGAGGTAGGAGAGAAGAAGGAGACATAAAAATGGAAAAGACGGAGAACTTCTGGGCAGCTTGTGCCCCAAGGGAGGGAGGGAACCCTGCCATGCACAGGGAAACACCTTCACAGGTGGGCCCAAGGCAGAGCTGTGAAGTCTTCGAAAACCAGGCAAATCAGGGACTTGGAGGGCAATAAACAGAATTCAGAATAATGACAGTAAAGATACTCTGAAGACTTGAAAACAGAATGGAGAAAATGCAAGAAGCATTTAACACAGTTAATACAATCACCGAGGACACAGAAGAAATAAAGAATAAACAAACAGAGACGAATAACACAATTACTGAAATTAAAAATACTCTAGAAGGAACCAACAGTAGAATAACTGAGGCAGAGGAATGGATAAGTGAGCTGGAGGATAGAATATTGGAAATAACTGTTGAAGAGCAGAATAAAGGGAAAGGAATGAAAAGAATTGAGGAAAGTCTCAGACAATATTTGGGACAATATTCAATGCACCAACATTTGAGTTATAAGGATCCCAGAGGAAGGAAAAAAAAAGAAAGGCACTGAGAAAATTTTTGAAGAAACTATAGTTGAAACATTCCCCCAAATGGGAAAGGAAATAGTCCATCAAGTCCAAGAAGTGCAGAGAATCCCCTACAGGTTAAACCCAAGGAGAAACACATTGAAACACATATTAATCAGGCTAACAAAGATTAAGCACAAAGGAAGAATATTAAAAGCAGCAAGAGAAAAGCAACAAGTAACATACAAGGGAAAAACCATATGATTAACAGCAGATCTTTTAGCAGAAACTCTATAGACCAGAAGGAAATGGCAGTATTTAAAGTACTGAAAAGAGAAAAACCCACAACTACAATGACTATACCCAGCAAAGATCTCATTCAAAACTGATGCAGAAATCAAAAGCTTTACAGACAAGCAGAAGTTAAGAGAATTCAGCACCACCAAACCAGCCTGCAATAATACGAAAGGGACTTACATAGCCAGGAAGCACAAAACAAAGGAAAGACTTAAAAAAAAAAAAAACCACCCCAAAACAATCAAGAAAATGCCAATAGGAACATATATATCAATAATTACCTAAAATGTTAATGGAATAAATGCACCAGCCAAAGATACAGACTGACTGAATGGATACAAAAGTAAGACTCATATATACACTGCCTATAGGAGACCCACTTTAGACCTAGAGACACAAACAGACTGAAAGTAAAAGGATGGAAAAAGAATTTCCATGCAAATGGAAACCAAAAGAATGCTGGAGTGCCAATCCTTATTTCAGACAAAATAGACTTTAAAATAAAGAATATCATAAGAAACAAAGAAGGACGCTACATAATGATCAAGGGATCAATCCAAGAAGAAGACATAACAATTGTAAATGTCTATGCACCTAACATAGGAGCACCTCAATACATAAGGTAAACACTAACAGGCGTAAGAGGAGAAATTGACAGCAACACAATAATAGTAGGGGACTTTAACACCCCACTTTCACCAATGGACAGATTATCAAAACAGAGAATCAATAAGGAAACACAAACCTTAAATGAAACATTAGACCAAATGGACCTAACTGATATCTTCAGGACTTTCTGTAGAAGAATACACTTTCTTTTCAAGTGCACATGGAACACTCTCCAGGATAGACCACATCTTGGGCCACAAATCAAGTCTCAGTACATTTAAGAAAACTGAAATTGTATCAGGTATCTTCTCTGACCACAACGCTATGAGACTAGATATCAACTACAGGAACAAAAAAACAGCAAAAAACACAAATTCATGGAGATTAAGCAATACATTACTAAATAACAAAAACATTACTGAAGAAATAAGAAAAGAAATCAAAAGATTCCTAGAAACAAATGACAATAAAAACACGATGACCCAAAACCTATGGGTCAAAAGCAGTTCTAAGAGGGAAGTTTATGGTGACACAATCATACCTCAGGAAGCAAGAAAAGCATTGACTAGACAGCCTAACTCTACACTCAAAGCAACTGGAAAAAGAAAAATAAAAAACAAAGTCAGTAGAAGGAAGGAGATCATAAAAATCAGAGCAGAAATAAGTGAAAAAGAAATGAAGAAAACAATAGCAAAGATTAATAAAACTAAAAGCTGGTTCTTTGAGAAGATAAAACTGACAAACCACTAGCCAGAAGCATCAAGAAAAAAAGGGAGAAAAATCAAATCAATAAAATTAGAAATGAAAAAGGAGAGGTTACAACTGATAACACAGAAATACAAAGGATCATAAGAGAATATTAAGAGCAATTATATGCTAATAAGAGTAGGACACGACTGAGCGACTTCACTTTCACTTTTCACTTTCATGCATTGGAGAAGGAAATGGCAACCCACTCCAGTGTTCTTGCCTGGAGAATCCCATGGACGGGGGAACCTGGTGGGCTGCCGTCTCTGGTGTCGCACAGAGTCGGACACGACTGAAGCGACTTAGCAGCAGCAGCAGCAGAGGAAATGGACAGATACCTAGAAAAGACAAGCCTCCCAAGACTGAACCAGAAGAAATAGAAATTATGAACAACCTAATTACAAATACTGAAATTGAAACAGTAATCAAAAATCTCCCCCAAAATGAAAGCTGATGGCCAGATGGCTTCACAGGGGAAATCCATCAAACATTTAGAGAAGACCTAATGCCTGTTTTTCTGAAACTCTTTAAAAAAACTGCAGAGGAAGGAACACTTCCAAACTCATTCCACAAGGCCACAATCACCCTGACACCAAAACCAGGAAAAGACAACATGAAAAAAGAATATTGTAGGCCAACATCACTGATGAACACAGATGCAAAAATCCTCAACAAAAGTCTAGCAAACAAAATTCAACACATTAAAAAGCTCATATACCATGATCAAGTTGGATTTATTCCAGGGATGCAAGGATTCTTCAATATATGCAAATCAATCAATGCAATACACCATATCAACAAACTGAAAGATAAAAATGATATGATCATCTCAATAGATGCAGAAAATGCCTTTGACAAAATCCAGCATCCAATTATGATAAAAACACTTCAAAAAATGGGCATAGAAAGTAACCTACCTAAACATAGTAAAGGCCATATGTGAAAAGCCTACAGCAAACATTATTCTCAAAGGTAAAAACTAAAACCTTTCCCTCTAAGATCAGGAAGAAGACAAGGGTGTCCACTCTTAC
This sequence comes from Redunca redunca, assembly GCA_006410935.1. Lineage (NCBI taxonomy): Eukaryota > Metazoa > Chordata > Mammalia > Artiodactyla > Bovidae > Redunca > Redunca redunca. Next base: position 6,852 of record SJYQ01031828.1, read on the forward strand.
CACTATTATTCAACAGAGTTTTGGAAGTCCTAGATATGGCAATTAGAGAAGAAAAACAAATAAAAGCAATCCAGATTGGAAAAGAAGAAGTAAAACTCTCACTGTTTGCAGATGACATGGTACTATATATAGAAAACCCAAAAGAAACTATCAGAAAACTACTATAGTTAATCAGAAAATTCAGAAAGTTGTGGGATACTTACACTCTTACATACTAACAATGAAAAATCAGAAAGAGAAATTAAGGAATCAATATTATTCACCACTGCAACAGAAAGAATTAAATATCTAGGAATAAACCTACCTAAGGAAACAAAAGACCTGTATATGGAAAGCTATAAGACACTAATGAAAGAAATCAAAGATGACATAAACAGATGGAGAGATATTCCATTTTCCTGGGTAGGAAGATTCAATATTGTGAAAATGACTATACTACCAAATGCAATCTATGTATTCAATATGATCCCTATCAAATTACCAATGACTTTTTTCACAGAACTAAAACAAAAAGTTTCACAATTCATATGGAAACACAAAAGACCCTGAATAGCCAAAGCAGTCTTGAGAAAGAAGAATGGAGCTGGAGGAATCAACCGTCCTGACTTCAGACTATACTACAAAGCTACAGTCATCAAAACAGTATGGTACTGGCACAAAAACAGAAATATAGACCGATGGAACAAGATAGAGAACCCATATATAAACCCATACACCTATTTTTTACAAAGGAGGAAAGAATATACAATGAGTCAAAGACAGCCTCTTTGATAAGTGGTGCTGGGAAAACTGGACAGCTACATGCAAAAGAATGAAATCAGATCACTACCTAATGTCATACAAAAAGATAAACTCAAAATGGATTAAAGACCTAAACATAATACCAGAAACTATTAAACTCTTTTAGGAGAACATAGGCAGAACACTCGATGACATAAATCAAAGCAAGATCTTCTATGATTCACCTCCTAGAGTAATGGGGAAAAAAAAAAAGAACAAATGGGACCTAATTAAACTTAAAAGCTTTTGCACAGCAAAGGAAACAACAAACAAGGTGAAAACACAACCTGCAGAATGGGAGAAAATAATAGCAAGGGAAACAACTGATAAAGAATTAATTTCAAAATATACAAGCAGCTTATACAACTCAATACCAGAAAAGCAAACAACCCAATCAAAAAGTGGGACAGGGGCCTGAAGAGACATTTCTCCAAAGAAGATATACAGATGGTGAACAAGCACATGAAAAGATGGTCAACACTGCAAATCAAAACTACAGTGAGATATCACCTCACACCAGTCAGAATGGCCATCATCAAAAAGTCTACAAACAACAAATGCTGGAGAGGGTGTGGCAAAAAGGGAACACTCTTGCACTGCTGGTGGGAATGCAAACTGATACAGCCACTATGGAAGACGGTACTCCTTAAAAAGGAGTACGGAGACTCCTTAAAAAGCTAGGATTAAAACTATCATATGACCCAGCAATCCCACTCCTAGGCATATACCCTGAGGAAATCAAAACTGAAAAAGACAAGTACCTCAGTGTTCACTGCAGCACTATTTACAATAGCTAGAACAGGGAAGCAACCTAGATGTTCATCGACAGATGAATGGATAAAGAAGCTGTGTGAAGTTAAGTCAGAAAGAGAAATATAAATATCATAAACTGACATATATATATATATATGGAATCTGAAGAGATGGCACTGATGAATTTATTTTCTGGGCAGCAATGGAGAAACTGACATAGAGAACAGACCTATGGACAAGGTGGGAGCAGGAGAGGGAGAAGGAGAGATGTATGGAGAGGGTAACATAGAAATTTACAATACCATGTGTAAAACATACAGCCAATGGGAATCTGCTGTATGACTGAGGGAACTCAAACAAGGGCTCTGAGACAGGCTGAAGGGGTGGGGTGGGGAGGGAGATGGGAGGAGGTCTGGGAGGGAGGAAACATGGCTGATTATTATTGATGTATGACAGAAAAACCACAAAATCTGTAAAGCAGTTATCCTTCAAAATAAATAAGATACAAGGATGCAACGTAAAGAACAAGGAATGTAGCCAATATTTTATAATAACTTTAAATGGTGTATAATCCATGAAAATATCTAATCATTAGGTGGTATACCTAAAACTAATACAACATTGTAAATCAACATTCCTTCAAGTTAAAAACAAAAATTTTAAGTATTAAAAAAAAATTATTTGCTACTAATGCTGTATGGTAGCAAGAATACATAGAAGAATTGTACAAAAAATATCTTAATGGCCCAGATAACCACGATGGTGTGATCACTCATCTAGAGTCAGACATCCTAGAGTGCGAAGTCAAGTGGGCCTTAGGAAGCATTACTACAAACAAAGCTAGCGGAGGTGATGGAATTCCAGTTGAGCTATTTCAAATCCTAAAAGATGATGCTGTAAAAGTGCTGCACTCAATAGGCCAGAAATTTTGGAAAACTCAGCAGTGGCCACAGGACTGTGTAAAAGGTCACTTTTCATTCCAATCCCAAAGAAAGGCAATGCCAAAGAATGTTCAAAGTACCGCACAGTTGCACTCAATCTCACACGCTAGTAAAGTAATGCTCAAACTTCTCCAAGCCAGGATTCAACAGTACATGAACCAAGAACTTGCAGATGTTCAAGCTGGATTTAGAACAGAAAGAGAAACCAGAGATCAAATTGCCAACAACCACTGGATCATCAAAAAAGCAAGAGAGTTCCAGAAAAACATCTACTTCTGCTTTATTAACTATGCCAAAGCCTTTGACTGCACAATTGCATTCATTTCACATGCTAGTAAGGTTATGTTCAAAATCCTTCAAGTTAGGCTTCAGCAGTATGAGGACTGAGAACTTCCAGATGTATAAGCTGGGTTTACAAAATGCAGAGGAACCAGAGATCAAATTGCCAACATCCACTGGATCACAGAGAAAGCAAAAGTGTATAAATGTTCCCTTTTCTCCACACCCCAAACATTTGTTATACGTTGTGCTTAGTCATTCAGTCATGTCCAACTCTCTGCAATCTCATGTACTGTGGACTGCCAGGCTCCTCTGTCCGTGGGATTCTCTAGACAAGAATACTGGAGTGTGTTGCCATTCCCTTCTCCAGAACATCTTCCCAACTCAGGTATTGAACGTGGGCCTCCTGCACTGGAGGCAGATTTTTTACTGTGTGAACCACCAGGATCAAACCCACACCCCCTGCACTGGAAGGTGAAGTCCTAACCACTGGACAACCAGGGAAGTACCTGTTATCTCTTATTCCTTTTTATAAAAACAGGTATAATGTAATATCTCAGGGTTTCCCTGGTGGCTCAGCAGTAAAGAATCTGCTTGCAATGCAGGAGGCCCAGGTTCAATCCCTGGATTGGGAAAATCCCATAGAGATGGGAATTGAAACCCATTCCGGTACTTTTGCCTGGAATTCCATGGACAGAGGATTCCATGGACAGAGGAGCCTGGCAGGCTACAGTCCATGGGGGTCACAGAGTTGAACATGACTGAGTGACCAACACACACACATAAGGTAATAAAGGTAATATCTCATTGTGATTTTGGTTTGCATTTCTCTGATATTAGTAATGATGAACATCTTTTCATGTAACTGTTTGCCATTTGCATCTCTTCTTTGGAAAAACACCTATTTCAGGTTCTTTCCCCATTTTTAATTGGATTATTTTGCTATTGAGTTGCACACATTCCTTATACATTTTGAATATCAGTTCCTTTTCAGGTATATGGTTTGTGGATATTTTCTCCCATTCCCTATGTTATCTTTTCAATTTATTGTTTCATTTGCTATGCAGAAGCTCTTTAATAAAGCCCAATTTGCTTATTCTACATTGTCAAGAATATTTTTCCCTATATTTTATACTAGTAGTTATACAGGTTTTGGTCTTGCATTTAAATATTTGTCCCATTTCAAGTTAACTTTTGTGAATGGTGTAGGACAGGGGTCCAATTTCATTCTCTTACATGTAGACATTAGTCTTCCCAACACCATGTACTATGTCCTTTCCATTGAGTGTTCTTGGCGACACTGTTAAAAATTTACTTGACCAAAAATGTTGATTTTATGTCTGAACTCTCTATTCTGTTATACTTATTTATATGCTTGTTTTTAGGCCAGTACCACATTATTTTGATTACTATAGCTCTGAAATAATGCTTGAAATCAGGTATGGTGATCCCTTCTGCTTTGTTCTTCTTTCTAAGTATCATGTTGGCTATTCAGGGCCTCTTATGGTCCAAACAAATCTGATTATTTTAAAAATATTTTGGTAGAAGAAAGTCACTGGAATTATACTGACTCTGTAGACTGCTTTGGGCAGTAAGGTCATTTAAATAATATTAATTCTTCAAAACCAGAACACAGGATATCTTTCCATTTATTTGTGTCTGCATCTCTTTAATCATTGTTTTGTAGTTTTTGGTGTATAGGTTTTTCACCACCTTGGTTAAATTTATTTCTAAGTTATATTGTTTTTGATGTTATTATAAATGGGATTGCTTTCTTAATTTCTTTTTCAGATCATTGTTAATATACAGAAAAATACGAAAGATTTCTGTATGCTGATTTTGTATTCTGCAACTTCATTGAATTCACTCATGAGTTCTAACAAATTTTAGTGGATCCTAAGATTTTCCATGCATAAGATCATGTCATCTGCTAATATAAATTATTCTACTTCTTCCTTTCCAATGTGTATGTCTTTTATTTCTTTTTCTTAATTGCTGTAGCTAGGACTTTCAGAATTATGTTGAATAGAAATGTCAAGAGTATCCTTGTCTTGCTACTGATCTTATAGGAAGGGATTTTAACTTTCATGACTGAATTTGGCAATACCTGTTGGCTTATCATATATGACCCTTTTTATGCTGAAGAACATTCCTTATACACCCAATTTCTCATGGAAGAATGTTTTATTTTCTTGAATGCATTTCTGTGGCTATTGAGATGACTCCATAATTTTTATCTTCCATTCTATTAATATTGTATATTACAGAATTGATTTGTGTATGTCAAACCATTCTTGTATTTCAAGGATAAATTCCCAGTTGATCATGGTGAGTGATCCTTTTAATGTGTTGTTGCATTTAGTTTGCTAGTATTACATTGTGAACTTCTGTATCTATATTCAACAAGGATATTGGTCTGTAATTTTCTTTTCTTGTAGTGTCTTATTAGGTTTTTGTATCAGAGTAATGTCGGCTTCACAAAATGAGTTTAGGAGTATTCCCTCTCTTCAATTATTTTTTAGAAGGGTTTGAGTAGGATTTGTGTTTATTAAAATGTTTGGTAGAATTCACTAGTTAAATCATCTGGTCCCAGTCTTTTCTGTGCTGGGAGGTTTTTTGATTACTGATTCACTATCCTTACTCATTATTATTCTGTTTAGATTTTCTACTTCTTCATTATTCAGTCTCAGTAGGTCATATGTTTAGAGGAATATAACCATTTCTTCTAGACCATCCATTTTGTTGGCACATACATGTTGACAGCAGTCTCATAATCATTTGCATTTCTGTGGTATCAGTTATAATGTTTTCTCTTTTAATACTGGTTTTAGAAATGTCTTCTCTCTTATCTTAATCTAGCTAAGTATTTGTCTATTTTGTTTATTAAAAGAACCAGCTCTTAGTTTCACTGATCTTTTCTATTGTTTTCCTGGCCTCTACTTCATTTCTTTCTTCCCTTATCTTTGCCATTTCCTTCTTTCTGCTAACTTTCGGATTAGTTTGTTCTTCTATTTCCAGTTCCTTAAAGTGTAAAGGGAGGTTTTTAAGATTGGCCTCATTTTATAATGTAGGCATTATCATTACAAACTTCCCTCTTACAACTGCTTTTGAAAACTTCCTTAGGTTTTGATATGTTGTGTTTCCAATTTCATTTGTTTCAAAATATTCCTTGATTTCTCTACTGACTTCTTTGACCCATTGGCTGTTAAAGATTGTTTAATCTCTACGTATCTGTGAATTTTCTGGTTTTGCTCCTGTTATTGATTTTTAGTTTCATGCTGTTGTGGTCAGAAGAGATACTTGGTATGATTTACAGCTTCTTACATTTTCTAAGATGTGTTTTGTGATCTATCATGTGATCTATCCTAAAGTATGTATGTTCCATGTGCACTTAAGAAGATTGTGTATTCTGTTCCTATTGGATGGAATGTTCTATGTCTGTTAGATACATATGGTCCAAAGTATCATTCAGGTTCATTATTTGTGCACTGATCTTCTGTCTGGATGATTTATTCCTTGCTAAAAGTGAA
>SJYQ01031907.1:0-39078 GCA_006410935.1 Redunca redunca
GAAGTCGGACTATTAGTGATGGGAATTGGAACTTAAAGTTTTGTTATTTACATCATGCCCTGACTATTTCAACAATCCGTAGACTTTGTTTTAGTCCTTTCCCTCTTTCCTTTCCTGTATACTGATGTTGAAGTAATGAAATTGTCAAGAATTGGGCAAGACGAGCAAAGGAGAAAAATCCAGAATGACTCATACATGTTGTGTGATAAAATCCTTAGTAATCAGAAGTCAGCATTTTGTCATGGGAAATTATAATTTAAGACGCCTAGAAGAATGAAATCTTCACAGATTAGTGAATGGTCAGAGTTCTTTTTATGTGTGGTGTTTTCTAGGTGCCTCTGCCTAAAGTAAATGAGTTTTATTTTAACTTTATCATACGTAATGTATTAGGCTCAGCAGGTAATTTTAAGTTGTCTAATCTGTGTAAAAATGTTCAGAAGTACTCTTTCCTGTTGACTTAAGTTCATGTTCCTTATCTGAACTCTTCAGAATTTCATCACACTCTGCCTTTTCAAGCTTATGTTCTTTATAGAAAAGCTATCGTCTGACCAGACCATCCTCTAAACCTACTATGTGCTTTCTCCTTTCCTTAGCAGTCTTCATGTCTTTGTCCCTACCTGATCTGATTTCTTTCCTTTCCTAAAATCTGAATAGTACAGTCTCTATAAAGTTCGACTCTGTAGGGAGGAAAAATTCTCTACCCTGTTAGGGTCTCTGGCTGGGCCTAATAATTAAATTGCTATAGATTAACAGGAGAACAGCATACAGGTTTAAAAGAAAAAAAGTTTTTTTTCACATACATGGAGAATGAAGACTGGAAAAAATGACCAGAGCAGGAAGCTTTTACAAATCTTCCTCGACTTACAGTGGTGTTACCTCCCCTATCATAAGCTGATGCGTTTAATATACCTAACCTACCAATTTAATATACCTAACCTACTCATCACACCTGAGTTTGCTGCTGCTGCTGCTAAGTCACTTCAGTCGTGTCCGACTCTGTGTGACCCCATAGACGGCAGCCCATCAGGCTCCCCCGTCCCTGGGATTCTCCAGGCAAGAACACTGGAGTGGGTTGCCATTTCCTTCTCCACCCTGCCTTAAACATGTTCAGAGCACTTATATCAGTTTGGGCAAAATCATCTAACATGCAGCCTGTTTTATAATAAAGTGTTGATTATGTCACGTAACTTACTGAATACTATACTCAAAGTGATGGTTATATGGGTCCAGAATGGTTGGAAGTGTATCAGTTCTTTACCTTCTTGATTGCTGGGAGCTGCAGCTCACTGCTGCAGCTGCCCAGGATCACAAGAGAGAGAGGGCTGTACTGCATATCACAGGCTGGCAAAAGATCAAAGTTAAAAAGTGGAAGTGCGGTTTCTACTGAATGTGAATTGAAAGTGAAAGGTGAAAGTGTTAGTGTCTCAGGTGACCCCATGGACTGTAGCCCACCAGGCTCCTCTGTCCAGGAAATTCTCCAGGCAACAGTCCTGGAGTGGGTGGCCATTTATTTCTCCAGGGGATCTTCCCGACCCAGGGATTGAACTCAGGTCTGCATTGCAGGCGGACTTTTTACCGTCTGAACCAGTGAAGTGCTTTTGCACTATTGTGAAATCAAAAAGATCCTAAGTTAGAGATGGTCTATATCTTTTAGACAAAGAAACTGATTTGTGAAAAATTGACAAAACAAAGAGTTTTGGGCTAGGAGGAACAAATTGGAGAAATGACCAGGAAGATAATGGTTAGTTTAACAAGTTGGTACAAATTTCTTGGCTTTGATTCATTCACTGTCCCTGGTGATAAGAATGTCTTCCTTCCTTCTGGTACAGGGAGGGCACCTACATGGGAGTTTTATCTCCTGCCTTCCAGAAGAAAAAGGACGGTCTGAGTGCTCCTCTTTCATCTGCTTTTTCTTGCCTTTAACTCCGTCAGTATACCAAAGGGGCAGATTTTGTGGAAACATGTACTGCACTCCACCTCTAAAGTCCTGCAGAATGTATTTATCAGTCCTGCCCACTTGAAACTTTATATTGTATTGTTATAACATTTCTGTGTATCTCTTACCTTCCTAACTATAGATGATAAGCTCTTGAGGGGCAGAACATCAGATCTCAGTAAACTGTATCCTTAGTCTTTTCCAAATAGGAGTCGCTGAATAAATGTTTATTAGAGATGAGGAATGTGTATTTGTACTCCTCCTGTAGTGTAGTGCAAGTAAACGAAAATCTTTTGAGAGTAACTGAGGGGAAATGAGGATTCAAAAGAGGGGATTCAACTGGGATTGGAGGTTATGTTTCTGTTCCTAGAAAGTATGAATAGCTGAGAATTTCCCATGACAGTATTAGCTGTAAGGACTCCCTCAGGAATGCTGGCACTATTTCCCTAGTGGTCTTGGGAGTTTGGTCAGTTTCCTAGTTCTTCTTTAGTAGAATCTGGGTTTAAAAAAAATAATTCCCCCACTCCCTTTCCTTCCTTTCCTCTTCCCTGCCCTCTTGCATTCCTCTCTTTCTGTTTCCTCATTTTGCCCCTTTCCATTTTACTTTTTACCTAGTAAAGACTTAATTTATGAAATTATGTTAGTATTTTCATTTGGCCCTCATAAATTAACAGTTCTCTTAAGTTTTATATTTTTCTATCAGGACTGCCTCTCTCTGGGTCCTGGAAAGATCACAGACTCTGTAGTCTAGCACTATTTTTTTTTTTTTTTAAGTTTAACTGAGCTGTAATCCAGAAAGAAATTAAAGCCATGAAGTGTGCAGTTATTTGTTTTCTGAATACTGTAACTTCAAATGACTTTTCGATTAAAATTCATGGAGTTAGGAGGAACCTAAACCTAGCTATTCTCTTTTGGAAAGCATTTATCACTCTCAAGATAGGTCTTCAAATAAATTCTAGGTATTTTAATAGTTTTGCTGTAAGTCTTACATCTGATACTTATGACAAAGAGTCATTTTAGTTAAAGGTATTAAAAAGTTGAGTCTCAGAGTCCTTTTATAAATCTTGGTGTGATTCAGTTGCTTCTTAGTGAGCTGGCTATCTTAGCTTCTGAGTTGTTGCCCAGTAACACGATTGCGGTCTAGCATAGCAACCACTGGCAACGTTAGCTTTGGGCTACAGGGATTTTCCCAATGAAGTTGCAGTGCCTATCTCTGGTGTTCACATTCAGTCTGTTTTTCTCAACTGAATCACATTAAGGGAGACAAACTGAAATTACATATGATATAATTACGTATTTTTTTTTTTTAGTGCTGACAAATTATAGCTTTCATGTTTTCCACATAGAGATGCAAGATAAATATATATTGAATTGCATGTGAAGAACATGTGAAAAGACTGGTTCAATTAAAGATTGTTCTAGACAGAAAAAAACCGGTAAATAATAATTAATATCAGAGTTCTCTACAACTGGTATAGCCAGCCAGAGCTGGAATGGATGAAGTTGAAATGGTTCTTCATTAGATAACATTTTAATATTACTTTTAGAGGTTCATTGAGAGGATAGATCAATAAGCATGAATTGATAGGCACCCTGATTTTGTGGGAAGAGAATTATGACTCAGGCGACCATAGCTTGACTAAGTCACTTAACCTTTCTTGGCCTGTTTTCTCACTTGAAAAAATAAATTTCCAAAGAATTCGTTAAGAAATTATATCCTTCCAATTTAAAGCAAATCTTATTTCTTCTGTTCATTGGTTTAGTCAATATTTGAGTGCCTGTTATGTGTCTTTCACTGCTAGATACCAGAGTACCAGATTGTGAATAAGACATAGTGTCAAGCAGCTTTGGTGGGAGAAATGGATATTTATTTGTAATATAAATACAGTAAATAAATAAGGGTGTGTTCAAATGGCAACCCACTCCAGTATCTTTGCCTGGGAAATTCCATGGGCGAAGGAGCCTGTACATACAGTCCATGGGGTCGCAAAGAGTCAGACACAACTGAGCGACTTCTCTCACTGGGGGCATATAGGGAAGACCACTGACCTAGAACTGCAGACATGATACACTGTGATTAAGGAATGCCTCATTTGAATTCTGTAAGAGTAATCTGAGAGTGGCCCGGAGGGAATTAATCAGACAAGGAAAACAGGAGTTTCTCTGAATTGGAGAGATAAAGTCAGAAGTTGTCAGCCATGGTAGTAGTTAAGATCCTGGGTGTAGACACGGGCTGGTGAACATCAGCATGTAATGAGAAGGTGGAGTAAAAGAATAGGGAGCAAAACCAGAGAAGGGTAGAGTTTTGGAATGCAAGGAGGGAATGTATATCACACTTTATTGTTTAAATGGAAGTTGCTAGTCAAGAAGCATAGTGTAGCTATGTAAATGTAAACTCATCAATGCAAAGATGATCTCTGCAAAGATCTGAAGTTGCAAATGGGGATAAGTCTTTGTGTTAGCATCATATCAGAGATGAAGAAGTACATGTTTTGGGGCCTGAATCCTGAGATTGAAAATTAAAATCTTGGCTCTACCAATTCTACTACCTGCTTGGCTTTTTGGAAAAGTTATTTTAGGGTCCTCAAAAGGTCTAAAAAGTTTTTTTAGGGTCCTTAGTGTCTTCATGTGTAAAATAATAACCTTTTTTTTTTTTAAATCTGCAAAAATCACATGGATTAAAAGATATATGTTGTAATGCCTGACTGAGTTACAGTGGGCACTTGTTAAATGTTAACTTTTATCCATTCCACTGTTACATATTCTTCTAAACACTTTTCTTTTCTGCCTGTTCTCCCCACTCCTCCACTCTCATCATAATCTTTTATCCTTCAAGATCCACCAGAAGTCCTGCTTTTTCCTTGATACCTTTCTTTACAGATGGTAATTCCAAATTTTCTAGAATGAAATGAACATATTCTTGTATCCCTTAGAACTTTCTTATCCTTTTATTATTAACTTTAGGAGATTTTATTAACTCACATATAAGAACTCCACAGATAGGTGATTCTAGGATTGTCAAGTCAGTGACATCATTAGAACCTGGATTCTTTCGTTTTTGCTTGGCTGATTGAACTTAGGCTTGATTACAGAAGTCCAATCATCGCATTTTCTAAAGTTCAAAAGACATAACTTCTCTACCCAATTGTAAGCATACAATTCAGTGTTTTTTAGTACATTTGTAGAGTTGTACAGCCATCATCACATTTTCATTAAACGCCCCCTGTCCATTTCTCTCAGGCTTGTTTGCAGTCAATCCACTGCCTAACCTACTTCCACAAACCAATTACCTGCTTTCTCTGTACCTTGGTCTTTTCTCCACATGTCATATAAATGGAATAAAAAATACATACATTAATGTCTTTTGTATCAGACTTCTTTCAGTTAATATTTTTGAAGTTCATCTGTGTAGCATGTATCAGTATTTTGTTCTTTTTTATTGTTTTCATATAAATGTTCACATTCATTCATCAGTTGGTGGACATTTTGGATTGTTTTCATTTTTCAACTATTGTGAATAATGCTTCCATGAAGGTTTGCATAAATGTTTGGGTGAACACATGTTTTCATTTCTCTTGGGTAGAGTCCTGGGAGTGGAATTGCTGAGACATATGGTAAGCTTATAGGGTATATTTGTTTTTTGTCCCTAATTGCTGACACAGAGCTCCTAAAACCTTTGGAATTTCCTGAGTGATATTCTTTTGTTACTCTTTTTTAAATATATACATATATTATTAAAGTATAGTTGACTTACAGTGTTGCAGGTGAACAGCAAGGTGATTCATTTACACACATATGTTATTTTTGAAATTATTTTCCATTATAGGTTATTATAAGATACTGACTATAGTCCCCTGTGCTATTCAGTAAACCTTTGTTGCTTTGTTGTTGTTCAGTCGCTAAGTCATGTCCAACTCTTTCCAGTTCTATGAACTACAGCATGCCAGGCTTTCTTGTCCTTCACTTTGTCCCTGCGTTTGCTCAAACTCATGTCCATTGAGTCAGTTATGCCATCCAGCCATCTCATCCTCTGTCGCTCCCTTCTCCTGCCCTCAATCTTTGCCAGCATCAGGATCTTTTCCAGGGAATTGGCTCTTTGCATCAGGTGGCCAAAGTATTGGCATTTCAGCTTCAGCATCAGTCCTTCCAATGAATATTCTGGGTTGATTTCCTTTAGGATGGACTGGTTTGATCTCCTTGCAGTCCAAGGAACTCTCAAGAGTCTTCTCTAACACCACAGTTTGAAAGCTTAGTTCTTTGGTGTTCAGCCTTTTTTATGGTCCAGCTCTCACATCCATACATGACTACTGGAAAAACCATAGCTTTGACTATATGGACCTTTGTCAGCAAAGTGATGTCTCTGCTTTTTAATACACTGTCGAGGTTTGTCATAGCTTTTCTTCCAGGGAGCAAGCGTCTTTTAATTTCTTGGCTGCATGCACCATCTATATTGATTTTGGAGCCCAAGAAAATAAACTCTGTCACTGTTTCCACTTTTCTGCCATCTGTTTGCCACAAAGTGATGGGACCGTGATCTTAGTTCTTTGAATGTGGATTTGTAAGCCAGCTTTTTCACTCTTCTTTTACCTTCATCAAGAGACTCTTCAGTTCTTCTTCATTTTCTGCCATAAGGGTGGTGTCATCTTTATATCTGAGGTCGTTGGTATTTCTCCTCGTAGTCTTGATTCCAGCTTGAACTTCACCCAGCCCGGCATTTTGCATGATGTACTCTGCATATAAGCTAAATAAGCATGGTGACAGTATACAGCCTTGATGTACACCTTTCCCAGTTTTGAACCAGTCCATTGTTCCATGTCTGGTACTATCAGTTGCTTCTTGACGTACATACAGGTTTCTCAGGAGGCAGGTAAGGTGGTCTAGTAATGCCATCTCTTTAAGGATTTTCCACAGTTTGTTGTGATCCACACAGTTGCTTGTTGCATATCAATTTATTTTTTAGTTAGAAATGTAGTATTCTATTTGTACTGAATCAAACAAATGGAATCAAATGTCATAAATTTTTTAGTTAGGCAAAAATTAACAAGTTTTCTAAAATATATATGTTGTACATATTATATTTTTGTATACAAAAGCTTTTCTATTATACTTGATAAAGGCTTGAGAAATAACTTAAAAAAAAGATGGAGAAATTGGAAAACAAACTAAATGAAGTGGGAGCACTGAATATGAAATAGAAAAAGTGAAACTAATAGATAAAAGTAAAAGATCATCATATAGTCTAGTTGTTTTTAAACATGGCTGCTCATTAGACACATACCTATCTGGAGCTTTGGTGAAAAACCAATTCCTCAGCATTTGTATTTTTCAAGAAATTCCAAAATCTCATATGCATCTGGATTTTAGAAAATGATTACAGGTTTTTCTATTAAATGGTAATTTTGGTGATATAGAGTTCTGTATTACTTTTCTGTTGACCAATCATGATACAATGGTATTGCGTGAGTGATAGTTAACATCGTCATAACAGTGAAAGATGTTGATCAGCTTTCACACTCAAGAGCCAGATGAAAAATAAAAGATAATTGAAATTGCGAGCCATAATGGGAACATGATTAACCTAACAGTATAAAATAATCACATACAATTTGGGGTGTCAGGCAGAGCGATGTGGTGAGGAGAAGTGCATGTGTGTACCTGTTTTCATCTGCCCAGCCAGTCTGTGTCTTATGGTTGGTGCATTTAATCCATTTACATTTAAGATGATTATCAATATATATGATCCTATTACTGTTTGCTTAGTTGTTTTGGGTTTACTTTCTGTAGGTCTTTTCCTTGTCTTTTGTTTTCTGTTTAGAGATATTCCTTTAGCATTTGTTGTAAAGCGGGTTTGGTGGTGCTGAATTCTCTAAGCTTCTGCTTCATCAAATGTGAATGAGAGTCTTTCTCGTAAAGTGTTTGTGGTTGTAGATTCTTTCCTTTCATCACCTTAAATGTATCATGCTTTTCCCTTCTGGCTTGTAGAATTTCTGTTGAGAAATCAGCTGATAGCCTAATGGGTGTTCCCATTTATGTTGTTTGTGTTTTTCCATTGTTGCTTGTAATATTTTATCTTTGTCTTTAATTTTTGTCACTTTGATTATTAGCTGTCTTGGTGTGTTCTTCTTTGCATTTATCCTGCCTGGGACTTTCTGCTTCCTGGACTTAGTTGACTATTTCCTTTCCCATGTTAGGGAATTTTTCACTATTCACTCTTCAGATATTTTCTCAGGTTCTTTCTGTCTCTCTTCTCCTTCTGGGACCCCTGTGGTGCATGAATTTTTTTCTGGAAGGTTGCCTGTCTCCACTTGAGTAAGTTGTTTTTCTGGGATTTTATATTGTCCCTTCACCTGGGACATAACTTTCTGCTTTTTATCCCAATTAACTTTCTGTAATGTGGTTTTGTTTTAGCCACTGTGGACTTGTGGTTCTTCTTCCTTCTTCTGTCTGCCCTCTGATGGAGGAGGCTTGTGGAAGCTTCCTGATGGGAGGGACTGGTGTTGAAAAACTGGGTCTTGCTCTGGTGGCCAGGGCCTTGCTCAGTAATCTATAATCCAGGTTATCTGCTGATGGGTGGGGTTGTGCTCCCTCCTTGGTAGCTGTGGGGCTTGAGGTGACCCAGCCCTGGGATCTATGGGCTCTATGGTAGGGTTAATGGCGACCTCCAAGAGAGTTTATGCCAAGGGGGACCTTCCCAGACTGCTGCTACCAGTGCTGTGTCCCTGTAGTGAGCCCTTGCCAACCCACGCCTCCACAGGAGACCCTCCAACACTAGCAGCTAGGTTTGGTTCAGACTCCTGTGGGGTGGTTCCTCTGGGTCTTGGTGTGCACCCTCCAAGGCCGGAGTTTCCCTCAGTTCTGTGGAATTCCTATAATCAAATCCCACTGGCTTTCAAGGTCAGATTCCCTGGGGGTTCCCAGTCCTTTTATAAAATCCCCCAGGCTGGGAAGCCTGCCATGGAGTTCAGAACCTTCACAACAATGGGAGAACTTCTTTGGTATTATTGTTCTCCAGTTTTGTGGGTCACCTGTCCAGCGGGTATGGGATCTGACTTGATGGTGATTGTGCCTCTCCTCCCATCTCTCTTTGGCTTCTTTTTTTGTCTTTGGACATGGGGTATCTTTTTTGGTGGGTTCCAGCATTGTCTGTGGATGGTTGTTCAATAGCTAGTTGTGATTTTGGTGCTCTTGCAGGAGGAGATGCGCACATGTCCTTCTGTTACATCATGTTGAACCGGAGACCCATTTTTTTTGTTATTCTTAATGAGTCCCTTTTGATCACACCTAAGTTTATGCTAATGTGGTGGTTTAGAAGGGGTCCTTAGATCCTCAGAAGAGACAGGTCACCAGAAAGACCATGTGATGAGACCGTTGAAATTTTCAGCCTTACCCACTAACTTCTGGGAAGAAGGAATGGAGACTAGACTTCTGTAAAAACCCTTGAGCAATGCAGTTCTGAGAGTGTCTCAATTGATGAACACAGGTGCTGAAAGAATGGCTTTCCCTGAGGAGAGAAGCTCTGCGCCTCTTTCCCCAGACTTTGTACCATGCAACCTTTGCCTAGGCTGCTCCTGAGTTGTTTCCTTTTTAATAAAGCAGCAGTAGTAAATTGTTTTCTTGAGTTTTGTGAGCCATTTTAGCAAATTATCAAACCTAAGGAGAGAGTCATGGAACTCCTGACTTTCAGGTGGTCAGTCAGAAGTATAGGTGGCAACCTGGGACTCACGACTGGGGTCCAAGGTGGGAGCACCACCTGAACAAGTGGGACTCATGACTGGGGTCCAAGGTGGGAGCACCACCTGAACAAGTGGGACTCACGACTGGGGTCCAAGGTGGGGGCACCACCTGGACTGAGCCCTTACACTGTGGGGTCTGCACTACTTCCTGGGTAGTTACTGTCAAGACCGAATTAAATTTTAGAAGTCTACAGTTAGTGAATTGGTTGGGAAGAAAACGGTTCAGAATGTGTTTTCTTTGGTGTGTGTGTAAATTTATCATTTGTGGCTGCTCTGGGTCTCCACTGCTGTGGGAAGGCTTTCTCTAGTTGCAGTGGGTGGGGGCTGCTCTGTAATTGTGGTGTGTTGGCTTCTCATTGTGGTGGCTTCTCTTGTTAGGGAGCAGCGGCTTAGCTGCCCCTGGGCATGCTCCTGGGAATCTTCCAGGAGCAGGAATCAAACCCGTTTCCCCTGCATTGGTAGACAAATTCTTAACCACTGGACCACCAGGGAAGTCCCCAGAATTTATTTTTAATCTTTTCAGAAACTGCCAAATTTTGTTTTTGAAAGTGATCAGTTACATTCCCATCAAAATTGTACAAGGGTTCCAGTTTCTCCACATTCTTATCAACAATTGGTATCATTTGTCTTTTTTATTATAGCCATTCCACTGAGTAACTGTTGCTGCCAATCAGACTCCTGATTTAAATTTACATTTGCCTAAAAACAAATGATGTTGAGTTTTTCATGAGTTTGTGTGCTAGTCACTCAGTCGTGTCTGACTCTCTGTGTCCCTTTGGATTGTAGTCTGCCAGTCTCCTCTGTCCATGGGATATTTTAGGAAAGAATATTAGAGTGGGTTGCCATTTCTTTCTCCAGGGGATCTTCCTGACTGAGGGATCGAACTTGCAGTTTCCTGTGTCTCCTGCATTGCAGGCAGTTTCTTTACCTGCTGAGCCATTGGGAAAGCCCTTTAAATATGCTTATTACCCATGTATAAGCCTTTGGTGGAACATCTGTTTGAATCTTCTGCTCATTTTTTAGCTATTTTTTGTACTGAGGTGTAAAAGTTTCTATATTCTGGATAAAGATTTTTTTTTTTGATAAAGGTTTTTTATCAGAGATTTACAGAGACTTTGTCAGTTTGTGGCTTTTTTTCTTACTGGTGTCTTTGAAGTGCAGAGTTCTGAATGAAGTATAATATATCATTTGTTTCTTTTATGGCTTGTATCAGTATATCAATATTTTGATATTTGAGATGATTGGATGGCATCATCAACTCAATGAACATGAATTTGAGCAAACTCCAGTAGATGGTGAAGGACAGGGCAGTCTGGTGCTGTAGTCCATGAGGTCTCAAAGAGACAGACACAACCAAGCACCTGAACAACAACAGTCAGTGTTTTTTACTTTGTGTTTCAAAACTTTGCATACTTCAGGGTCACAAAGATTTCTTCTGGGTTTTCTTTTAGCTCCTTCATTTAGATTTAGGATTTTTTATTTTTATGCCAAATGGCTGCCGATTTGTCCTAGAACCATTTGTTAAAAAGGCTGTTCTTTTCCCCCTTGGATTGTATTGGTGCCTTTGTTAAAAAAAAAAAAATCAGTTGCCTATAACTTGAATTTATTTCTAGAGTGTTAATTATGTTTTGTCTATATCCCTGCACTTGAGTACCATGCTGTCTAGATACCTGTAGTGTTATATAGTAAGTTTCAAGATGGGTAGTGTTAAATCCCCTAACTTTTTCAAAAGTGATTCTAGATCCTTTCTATTTACATAGAACATTTAGGATCAGTTTGTCAATTTTTACAAAAATTTCTGGGACTTGATAGAATTTTCATTGAATCTGTAGATCAACATGGGAAGAATTGCTAACTTAAAATTGGGGCTTCCCATTCATAAACATATAATGTCTCTCCATTTAAATCTTTACTTCCAACACTTTAAAATTTTCCATAAGTCTTGTATTTCTATTAAATTTATTCCTAAGAATTTGATCATTTTTGATTCTAATGAGAATGGAGTTCCCATAGTTTGATTTTTAGATTGTACATTGCTGGCACATAAAACATGCAATCAGCTTTTATATATTGTTTTTACATAGGTAATCATGTCTATGATTAAAACATTTCTACTTCTTCCTTTCTAGTCTGAATGTTGATGCATTCTTTTATTTATTTTTGCCTTATTTTGTGGGTCAGACTCTTCAGTGAGAGGATGAGTGTTCCTGGTCTTGGGGGAAGTACACAGATTTTTACAGTTAAGTGTGATGTTACCAGTGTCTGGAGCATGTTCCTATCCAGAGTTTTCTTATCCAGTGTTGTTTATATTCTTAGGCAGAATTTGGCAGCTTTTGTGAATAAACACTTCAGTTTGTTGAATACCTTTGATTGAATTCCAGAGCACTGATATGGCTGTTTTTTTGACTGTTCTGTGGAAAGGATTTGTTGACCTGTTCATTCAGTCAGGCCAGAAATAGGAGGTCTGTTTTTTGATTTATGTGTGGTATTCTTCTCTCAGGAGGATAAATCTTTTTATATTACTCATAATCTTCTGCACAATATTAGACATTTATTGATCACTCCAAATGTACATGAATTAAATTTCATGATTTCCCTCAAGCCTCAAACTGTAAGGCACTTGGGTTTGGGGAATTCCAAGCTAGTTTCTTGTGTTTCTTATCGTTTTGATCGGTGGAAGAAACTGCTTACTGTTCATTTAGCAAGTGTTTATTAACTACCTTCATGTTCTAGCTATTGTATAGGGTTTTGGGGGTATAAAGATGCCTAAGACATAATCTTTGATCCCAAGGAGGTCTTTGCCTAGTGAGAGAGATTGGTATACAAATAGTTGATTATATTGTGGTAAAGTAAATACATTGATAGCGATAAATTTGTGGCATTCTGGAAGAATCTTAAGGATTCTTAACTCAGAATGGATTGGGATAAATGGAAAAGGAAGACATCCAAGCAAAACTATTGGAAGGAAGGAATGACTGAATATAAAAATGAATGAAGGGTGAGATTAGGAGATTGAGTTCTAGGTAGAGAGATCAGCATGGGATGAGAAAAAGCATGGTATGTTCAATGAACTACAAGAAGTTTAATGTTGTTAGGACAAAAGTACATATGAGGGAGTTGTAAGAGATGAGGATGAAAGGGTAGAGAGGGCCCAGATTGTGGAGGGTTTTGTATGCTATATTAAGAAGCTTGGATTAACCTTTATTGATCAGTTCTGCAAAACTGAATGGAAAGTACTTCAGGATTCTGTCAAGGTGTGGTTTGAATTTTGTTTAACTACATTTTCCAAAGCCATAATAAAAGACATACACAGTATATATATTTCAACCGTGGTGTATAGCTGGATTTTAAAACTCAAGATACCAACAGCATATTAACTGATAAAGAATAAAAGGTCTGATGTATCTTTGAAATAGCATTATGATCTTAAATTTTTTATTAATATATATGGATAAAAATGACACAGTCTGTTCTAATATAGGATTCTATNNNCTAATATAGGATTCTATAGGATTTAATTTGAAAAAGAAGTTTAATTGGTAATTATTAAACTGTTATTGTAGATAAAAGGCAGTTATATTGATAAGGGGATTATAAATTGAGTCATAGATTTGGTTAACTTTATAAAGTATGGATCTGATGCTAAAAAGAGCTACATTTTAAAAATTGTATTTTTGAGTTTATTGCATAAACTTGCATAGAAGGGAATGGGATTTGAGATCTTCTGGGTGTTTTTACT
Source organism: Redunca redunca (assembly GCA_006410935.1). Taxonomy (NCBI): domain Eukaryota; kingdom Metazoa; phylum Chordata; class Mammalia; order Artiodactyla; family Bovidae; genus Redunca; species Redunca redunca. The sequence goes on from SJYQ01031907.1 coordinate 13,409, forward strand.
AAAGTGGGAGATAGAATTTCAAGTCTTACACTCATTAATATTTGGCCACTGTTTTCTGGTCTGAAAGGGAGACTCCCTCCCGCCCCGCTGCTCTGGTCTTCAAGTAGACTTGGAGGTTCCTCTCCTTTTTCCTCAAAAACATTTTCCCTCTGATTATAAACATAATAACCTGTGTTTGTTGTAAAATAAGAAAAGTACAGGAAATCAAATCCCTTATATGATTATACAGTGGCAGTAACAAACAGATTTAAGGGATTAGATCTGATAGACAGGATCTGAAGAACTGTGGACCGAGGTTCCTAACATTGGTGACCAAAACCATCTTAAGAAAAAGAAATGCAAGACGGCAAAGTGGTTGTCTGAGAAGGCCTTACAAATAGCTGAGAAGAGAAGAGAAGGCAAAGGAAAAAGGGAAAGATATACCCAACTGAATGCAGAGTTCCAGAGCATAGCAAGCAGAGAGATAAGAAAGCCTTCTTAAGTGAACAATGCAAAGAAATAGAGGAAAACAATAGAATGGGAAAGACTAGAGATCTTGTCAAGAAACTTAGAGATACCAAGGGAACGATTCATGCAAAAATGGGCACAATAAAAGACAGAAATGGTATGGATCTAACAGAAGCAGAAAATACTAAGAGGTGGCAAGAATACACAGAGGAACTGTACAAAAAAGACCTTAATGGTCGTCCTGATGGTGTGGTCACTCACCTAGAGCCAGACATCCTTGAGTGTGAAATCAAGTGGGCCCGAGGAAGCAGCACTGTGAGCAACTCTAGTGGAGGTGATGGAATTCCAGCTGAGCTGTTTCAAATCCTACAAGATGATGCTGTTAAAGTGCTGCACTCAACATGTCGGCAAATTTGGAAAACTCAGCAGTGGCCACAGGACTGGAAAGGGTCAGTTTTCATTCCAATCCCAAAGAAAGGCAATGACAAGGAATGTTCAAATTACCATACTAAAGCATTTCACATGCTGGCAAGATTAGCTCAAAACCCTTCAAGCTAGGCTTCAGCAGTATGTGAACCAGGAACTTCCAGATGTTCAAGCTGGATTTAGAAAAGGTGCAGGAACCAGAGGTCAAATTGCCACCATCTGCTGGTTCATAGAAAAAGCAAGGGAATTCCAAAAGACTACCTACTTCTGGTTCATTGTCTACACTAAAGCTTTTGACTGTGTGGATCACAAGAAACTGTGGAAAATTCTTAAAGAGATGGGAGTACCAGACCGCCTGACCTGCCTCCTGAGAAACCTGTATGCAGGTCAAGAAGGTCAAGACCTGTGGCAGGTCAAGAAGCACCAGTTAGAACTGGATGTGGAACACGAGACTGGTTCCACACTGGGAAAGGAGTATGTCAAGGTGTGTACTGTCACCTGCTTATCTAGCTTCTATGCAGAGTGCATTGTGTGAAATGCCAGGCTGGATGACACACAAGCTGGAGTCAAGATTGCTGGGAGAAATATCAATGACCTCAGATATTGCAGATGACACCACCCTTATGGCAGAAAGTGAAGAGGAACTAAAGAGCCTCTTGATGAAGATGAAAGAGCAGGGTGAAAAAGCTGGCTTAAAACTCAGCATTCAAAAAACTAAGATGATGGCATTTGGTCCCATCACCTCATGACAAATAGATGGGGAAAAAACGGAAACAGTGACAGACTTTTATTTTCTTGGGCTCCAGAATCACTGCAGGTAGTGACCACAGCCAAGAAATTAAAAGACGCTTGCTCCTTGGAAGAAAACTATGGCAAACCTAGACTGCGTATTAAGAAGCAGTGACATCATTTTGCCAGGTAAGGTCCATATAGTCAAAGTTTGGTTTTTCCAGTAGTCATGTGTGAAGTGAGAGCTGGACTGTAAGGAAGGCTGAGTGCCGAAGAATTGATGCTTTTGAACTGTGGTATTGGAGAAGACTCCTGAGAGTCCCTTGAACTCAAAGAGACCAAACCAGTCCATCCTAAAGGAAATCAATCCTGAATATTCATTGGAAGGACTGAAGCTGAAGTTGTATCTCCCAATACTTTGGCCACCTGATGTGAAGAATTGACTCATTGAAAAAGACCCTGATGCCGGGAAAGATTGAGAGCAAGAGGAGAAGGGGATGACAGAGAATGAGATGGTTGGATGGCATCACTGACTCAGTGGACATGAATTTAAGCTAACTCCAGGAGATAGTGAAGGACGAGGAAGCCTGCTGTACTGCAGTTCAGCGGGTCGCAAAGAGTTGGACACGACTTAGTGACGCACAATGACAGGAAATGCACAAATAATAAAATCAAGCGTATGATCCAGAGATAATCTTATTAGTATTTTTATGTCTATCTTCTCTTTTTTCCTCTTCATATATAGTACTGTAAACATGCTTTTGCAAAATAAGGGCTGTACAACATTTTTATAATTTGTTTTTTCTTCTTTTGTAACATTTACAAAAATTTATTAAAGGGCTTCCCTGGTGGCTCAGCAGTGAAGAATCAGCCTATATGCAAGAGGCTGATTGCATTATAGCCTCTATAGTTTTGGGCTCCAGAATCACTGGATGGATTGGGAAGATCCCCTTGAGGAGGGCGTGGCAGCCCACTCCAGCACTTTTACTGGAGAATTCCGTGGCCTGAGGAGGGCGTGGCAGCCCACTCCAGCACTTTTACTGGAGAATTCCGTGGCCCGAGGAGCCCGGGCAGGCCACATTCCATAGGGTTGCAAAGCGTCGGACACAACTAAAGCAACTGAACATGCATATGTAATGTTACTAAGTATTCTTTCATAATTTTTCTTTAAAAAAAAATTAACTATGACATCATCTGGGCCTACAGATTTCTTTTAGGAAAATCTTTTTTCTAAAGTTCATAATGTTTATTTTTAAAAATAGCTTTATTGAATGTAATTGATAATAACAAAGTATACCTTTTTAAAAGTAAACAATTTTAAGTTTTGTTATATATATACACCTGTAAAACTATTACCACAATCAAGGTATTACATATATTTGTCACACTCCAAGTTTCCTTATGTTGTTTTGAGATCCTTCCCTCCTGCCTCCTCCACCAGCCAGACATTTCCATTCCGAGACAACCACCAATTTGCTTTCTGTCACTAAGGTTAGTTTGAATTTCAGAGAATTTGATATAAATAGGGGCTTCCCTGGTGGCTTAGAGGGTAAGGCATCTGTATACTTTTTGTTTAGGTTTTTTTACCTAGCACAATTATTCTGAGATTCACCCACATTAATGCATTCCTTTATTACTGAGTAGTTCCTTTGTGTGGATGTATCACAAGTTGTTTACCTGTTTACCTCTTGTTGGATCCATATTTGAGTCTCATAAATAAAGCTACTTTCAACGTGTGTGTAAAAATATTTTTCTCTTGCATTTTTACCTATAAATGAAATGACTGGATTACATGGTAAGTGTATGATTAATTTTTAAGTAACTTCCAGTGTTTTTCCCAAACGATTTTCCCATTGTACATTCCCATTAGCAGTTTATTAACAACTGCAGTTTCTCTGCATTCTAGTTAATACTTGATGTGGTCATCCTTTTAAAGTTCAGCCATTCTAATAGGTGTATAATTAGTAATATTGCATTGTGGGTTTCTTAATAAATGTTTGACCATGCTGGGTTTTATTGCTATGCAGGCTCTTCTCTAGCTGAGGCGAGAGGCGCCTACTGTCCAGTTGCAGCGTACCGGCTGCTTGTGGTCGTCTTCTGTTGCAGAGCGCAGGCTCAGGAGTTGTGGTGCATGGGCTTTGCTGCCTTGCAACATGAAATCTTCCTGGGCCAGGGACTGAACCCATGTCCTGTGGACTGGCGAGTGGAGTCTTCACCACGGGACCACCAGGGCAGTCCCTGCATTGTGTTTTCAGTTTGCCCTTCAATAACGACTAATGATATTTAACACTTTTTCATGTGTTCAGTTAACCATCTGTGTATCTTCCTTGGTGAAGTGCCTGTTCAAATCTTTCGCCAATTTTGTTGTTTTGTTTTGTTAAATTGAGTTTTCTTGTTGTTTTGACAGTTTTTAAATTCTGGATGCAAGTCCTTTATCAATATATGGATTGTAAATTACTCCTTCAGGCTTGCTATCTGTTCCTTTTTTATTTTTTAAAGGAGTTCTTTCTTAATTTTAAAGTCCAGTTGGTCAGTTTGTTTCCTCTAATGGATTATGCTTTTGGTATTGTATCTAAGAACTCTAACTCAAGATCAAGAGAGTTTCCCATGTTTGATTTTAAGAGTTTTATTGTACTATGTTTTCTGTTTGCATTTTGAGTCCATTTTGTGTACGGTGTGAGGTCAGACTTGAAGTGTGTTTTTACACATGGATCGGCAGCTGTCCCAGGACCATTTGTTGACAAGACTGTCCTTTCTCCATTGAATTGACTGTACATATTTATCAAAAATTAATTGGCTAATGTATATTTGGGTCCGTTTGTGATTTTGACTCTGTGTGTGTCTGTCTTGATATGAATGTCATACTGTTTTGATTTCTGTAGCATTTTAATAAGTTATGAAGTTAGGTAGGGCAAATTTTCCAGCTTTTTTTTTTTTTTCAGAGTTTTTGCAATTCCAAGTNNNTCCTTTTGTTTTCGTATAAATTTAAAACTGACTTGTTAATTTCTATTTTTTAAAAGTCTGCTGGAATTTTGAATGGCATTGCACTGAATTTGAGAAAAATAAACATCTTAATGTTGAGTAATTTGATCCATGAATATAGTATATCTTGCTATTAAATATAATTTTTATAGCCTATTTATCCATTATAAATTGCTCTGTGATGTAAGCATCATGGAGGCAGGGATCTGATTCTGTCTTCCACTCCTACTTGGCTCTTTGCATGCATGCTCTCAATAAACATTTATTAAATGATAAATGAACAAGGCTCCTGAACGTAAATATTTGTGCACATCTCTTGATTAGTTTCTTAAGAGTACTTCCTACATGTGAAATTGTTAGGTCAAAGGATATGTTCACTTTTAAAGCTTCTGATTACCAGACACTTGCCTAGAATTCTTTTTGAAAACAGAAATATTTTGATTGATAAATATCAGAAGGCGTGTATAATTGATTGGCAAACGATGTTCTTAATGATATTCTCCCTAAGCTTTCTCTTAAATTACGCTGTTAGCCTATGTGAAAGTAGGGTCCACATCACAGAAATTTTGTGGATCACTTTTCTGTCATTTCCTCGGTTTACTGGAATTGGGAGCTGTGGTGATAAACAAAAATGAAGATGATTATAGTTTTACCTTTGAGGATCTCAGTCTCTTTGGAAAGATAGATTACTTAGTTATAAATTAATGAAAGGGAAAATGCCTATGTGATAGAATTTAGAATAAATACTGTGAGGCAAGCACAAGGAAGGTAGAAATTTATGGAGCAGAAAGATGGGCACAAGCTATTGCTTACATTCACTTTTAGAGTTAACTATAAGCTCTGGGAATAGTTTTATGATTATTCAGATGGTAGAATTTTAGGTTTGACTCTGATCTTGATTTGTGGATTAGTTGAAAAGATTTAAGAAGGTATTTTAGTTTGGCATAAGTATATGAAAAATATTGTGAAGGTAAGAATAGGCAACCCATGTATGAGAGACAAACATCTTAATTTGCTCTAGCAAAGGGGTCCTGTGGGGCAGCAACATGAACCTGTTTGCATTTGTAAGGGGAGTTGGCTAATGCAGGGCTTTGAGTTTGGCTGGGAAGTGTAGGTTTGATCCAGTGAACAATAGGAAGGATACTGAGCGACTTCGCTTTCGCTTTTCACTTTAATGCATTGGAGAAGGAAATGGCAACCCACTCCAGTGTTCTTGCCTGGAGAATCCCAGGGACAGGGAAGCCTGGTGGGCTGCCATCTGTGGGGTCGCACAGAGTCGGACACGACTGAAGCGACTTAGCAGCAGCAGCAGCATAGTAGGAGTACAATAATGGCAACAGTATATAAAGAGGATTGCTCTGGTAGATATTTGTAAGCTATTGTAAGGATGAGGAAAGGACAAAATCCAGGACACTGTTTAGGTTTTTATTAAAAGAAGCCAAATATAAAGTATTTGAGATTTCTGCACTAAATGGTGATGGAAAAGAGTGGTTAAAATCAACAGACAGGTAAAGAGTCAGTAGGATTAATTATTACTAATAGGAGAGGGGGAATAGTTTGTGTGCTAAGAAATAAGGGGATGGTAGTAGTAAGTTTGTTTGTTTGTTTTAAATTTAAGGAGGGAGGTGGAAAGTTTGAAGTTGGTGAGTTTCATTCTTGTTATGCTGAGCTTCCATTGTAGGTAGGACATGTAGTAAAGAGTTAGCTCTGGAAGAGAGGGTGGGTATAAATTTGAGTGTCATTCAGATAGATAGATGTATTGGGTTGGTCAGAAAGTTGGATGTTATGGGAAAACCTGAAAGAACTTTCTGGCCAGCTCAGTAATACGTCAGACAGTGAGAGAGGCAGCTTGACTTTTCATCAGACTAGAGATTCTCGTGGTGAGTGAGCGAAAGAACATATGTATTAGGGACAAGAAGAGGAATCGAGATAGGAGGTGATCATGGTGTTAAAGACACTAAGAGAGAAGAATACTTCAAAGCAATTATTAAAGGTGATTGTGTGCAGACTGTACTGATAAGGTTTATGTTTACTAGTGTTTAGCATAGTTCAGTACATAAACATAGTAAACTCTTGATGAAAGATAGTTTAAATTATTCTCTTATTTATTGGATTACTATAGGAATATTTTCATGTTATTATCTGTTCAATTAGTAATTCAGTTCAATTCGGTTGCAGTCATGTCCACCTCTTTGCGACCCCGTGGACTGCAGCATGCCAGGCCCTCCCTGTCCATCACCAACTCGCGGAGCTTACTCAAACACATGTCCATTGAGTCGGTGATGTCATCCAACCATCTCATCCTCTGTTGTCCCCTTCTCCTCCCACCTTCAGTCTTTCCCAGCATCAAGGGTCTTTCCCAGTGAGTCAGTTCTTTGAATCAGGTGGCCAAAGTATTGGAGTTTCAGCTTTAGAATCAGTCCTTCCAATGAATATTCAGGACTGATTTCCTTTAGGATGGACTGGTTGGATCTCCTTGCAGTCCAAGGGACTCTCAAGAGTCTTCTCCACCACCACAGTTCAAAAGCATCAATTTTTTGGCACTCAGCTTTTTTTATAGTCTAACTCTCACATCCATACATGACTACTAGAAAAACCATAGCTTTGAATAGAACGACCTTTGTTGGCAATGTAACGTCTCTGCTTTTTAATATGCTGTCTAGGTTGGTCATAATTTTTCTTCCAAGGAGCAAGCGTCTTTTAATTTCATGGCTTCAGTCACCATTTGCAGTGATTTGGGAGCCCCCCCAAATAAAGTCTGCCACTGTTTCCACTGTTTCCCCATCTGTTTCCCATGAAATGATGGGACCAGATGCCATGATCTTTGTTTTCTGAATGTTGAGTTTTAAACCAACTTTTTCACTCTCTTTTTTTCACTTTCATCAAGAGGCTCTTAAGTTCTTCTTTGCTTTCTGCCATAAGAGTGGTGTCATCTGTATATCTGAGGTTATTGATATTTCTCCTGGCAGTCTTGATTTCAGCTTGTGCTTCATCCAGTCTAGTGTTTCTCACAATGTACTCTGCATATAAGTTAAATGAGCAGGGTGACAATATATAGCTTTGACGGACTCCTTTCCCGATTTGGAACCAGTCTGTTGTTCCATGCCCAGGTCTAACTGTTGCTTCTTGACCTGCATACAGATTTCTCAGGAGGCAGGTAAGGTGGTCTGGTATTCCCATCTCTTGAAGAATTTTCCATAGTTTGTTGTGATCCACAAAGTCAAAGGCTTTGGTGTAGTCAATAAAGCAGAAGTAGATGTTTTTCTGGAACTCTCGTGCTTTTTTGATAATCCAGTGGATGTTGGCAATTTGATCTCTGATTCCTCTGCCTTTTCGAAATCCAGCTTGAACATCTGGAAGTTCATGGTTCATATACTATTGAAGCCTGGCTTGGAGAATTTTGAGCATTACTTTACTAGTGTGTGAGATGAGTGCATTTGCGTGGTAGTTTGAGCATTCTTTGGCAATGCCTTTCTTTGGGATTGGAATGAAAACTGACCTTTTCCAGTCCTGTGCCCACTGTGGATTTTTCCAAGTTTGCTGGCACATTGAGTGCAGCACTTTCACAGCATCATCTTTCAGGATTCAGTTGGTAAGAAAGGATTAATGACATATTATTTCATAGTTTGTAAACAACATGTCAACATTTTCATGTAAAGGTATTGCCAACATTATCAGTTTTGTCTCAGAGCATAAAAGTTGTTTGTTATTGCATCATTAAAGAAGTCTTATAGTTTTGGCTCAAGTGAAGGGAATAGCATGACTTCGTAATAGTAGTTTCATAAGATGCTTTTGCCTTCCTAATAGTGTGACATATTTTAAAGTTTATTTTTTGTCCTTAATTATTTCAACTTAAACTAAGAAAAACAAAAATCCCCGAGCAGTTTACCCATCACTCTCCCCTCACCCCCACCCCCAACCTCAACCACCAGTCTGTTCTGTTTCTTTGAGCTTGCGTTTTCACGTGCTTGTGTGTAGACTTTGCAGTTAAGAGAGATCATATGGTATTTTTCTTTCTTCGTCTGACTTACTTCACTTATCGTAATGCCATCAAGGTCCATTCATGTTGTTGAAATGGCAGGATTTTCTTCGTTTTTACGGCCGAGTCATGCTCCGTCGCGTGTGCCACACCGAGCTCACCGCATTCTCTGTGTCCAGTCGTCCACTGACGGGCCCTGCGCTTGTTTCCACGTCTTGGCTCTTATAAAGGTTGCTGCAGTAAACACTGGGATACATAAATCTTTTTGAGTTTGGCGTTTTTGTTTTCCTCAGATAAATACCCAGAAGTGCTGGTGGTGGCTTAGTCGCTAAGTCGTGTCCGACTCTTGCAGCCCCGTGGGGTGTAGCTTGCCCGGCTCCTCTGTCCATGGGATTCTCCAGGCGAGAATACTGGAGTGGGTTGCCATTTCCTTTTCCAGGGGATCTTCCCGACCCAGGGATTGAACCCGGGTCTCCTGCATTGCAGGCAGATGGATCATTTGGAGCTCTGTTTGTAATTGTTTGAGGGGCCTCCTTGTCCTTAATGTTCCACATGGATTATTGTACATGTCCATAGTGCCTCCACAGTGTGGTCTTGGTCTTATTTTCTAAACCAGTTTTATTGTATCTGCTGTAAAATATTTCCCAAGATAACTTATAATTTAAAAAATCTTGCCACAAGGTGTCATTGTAACCTATAAAAAGAAACTCCATGTAAATGTGCAGTGCCAGTTTTTACATTTCCTTGTTTTTAAGTGTGTTTTTTTGTTTCGTATTTTGCAGTTGTCTTTTAAGATATATTGTGTATCTCTTGTATTAAAGGGGAAAAAAAAGTAGCTCATGTTCTTGAGTTCTCATATTTTTGCAAAAACATATGCTTTCCACCCACAAATTTCTTAAGAATGTGTTGCTATAGAGATGATTGTTTGAAGGAAAGAATGAGGAGGAGTAGCAGCAGGTGGACAGTTAAGGAACAAAATACTTATTTTATGTCTTTGCTCCCGACAGAGCCAGCTTGAGCATTTACCCCTCTGCTGATGAAGTCCCTATGGAAGAAAGGTAGATATTTAGAGATCCTGTGATGGTATTTGCATTTACTCAGATGCTTTGCAAAGGTCCCTGTGCTTCATTCTTTGTTCATGTGAAGGATTAGTACTTGAAGTAACTGTCATCTTTGAAATAGTCTTCTGCTTTAACTGGGATTCCATTTTATTTGTAAAGAAGAAAAAAAAAAAGTCCCGATTTCCTTCTTTGCCTTTTAGTGTCTTTGAAAAGAGTGGATTGTTTTTTGTTTGTTTTTGAGAGGTGTATCAATATCTGACTACTAACACCTGTTACTTCTGCCTCCAGATTAATTTTCAAGACTATTCCCTATTGATACCTGCTGCCAGTCTTGTAGTTGAGGCGTTCATCTTTGCTTTCCTGGACTTTTGATAGCTCGCTCTCTCTTTTTTTCACTCCCCACCCCACCTCCGATCTGTTCTACACCTTGGATAATGTAGTTGTTCTGAACTACAAATCTGAACCCACCCTGTACTGTCCCTTATCTACCACAAGCTTAAAGCCTTTTGTTGACTCTCCTAGATCTCAGGATGAACTCCAGTCTTCTCCATACTGCCTTCAGGACTCTGCCCTACCTCTCCAGGCTGTTAACGCTCCCCTATACCTGTCAGCCTCTACCTCCAATGTCATCTCTCCATCTCCATGCCTTTGTACTTGATATTCCTTGCATCCCTTTGTTTGTCTTAGCTCAGGATTTCTGTCTTTATGAAGTCTTCCCTGACAGCTTCTCGAGCAGAATTTGGCCTCTCTCCCAAGTGCACCCCTACTACCTATAAATATATTACTGTGCTTTATAGTTCTAAAAGTTTCTGAATTCACTTTTTAATTTATTTTTGTCTGTGGTGGGTCTTTGTTGCTGCACTTAGGCTTGCAGGAGCTCAGGCTTCTTACTGCGGTGGCTTCTTTTGTTGTGGAGCACAGGCTTTAGCGTGCCCGGGCTTGGGTAGTTGTGGCTCCTGGGTTCTGGAGCACGGGCTCAGTAATTGTGGAACATAGGCTTAGTTGCATGAGGAATCTTTCCTGACCTGGGATTGAACCAGTGTCCCCTGCATTGTAAGGAGGATTCTTTACCACTGGACCACCAGGGAAAGCCCTGAATTCACCTATTTTATATAGATAATATACCCACACAGCAAAAATATTTAAGTACCATAAGGAATAAATTGTAAATTTTCTCATTTTTGTTTAGTTAGCTATTGTTAACATGTTTCACTGACCACCATGAATTCCTTGAGGGCACAGATTTTCTTTTATTTCAGAACCCTTGTACTCAGCAAGGTATCGGGCATAAAATAGGTACTTAGAAAATGTCCACAGTATTCTGAATATGGGCACGTTCTTCCTTGCTGAGAAGTCGGCTTGACTTGATGGTCTGGATATTTATCTCCTTCAGAGCCCTTTGAGTAAGTGGACCACTCAGTAAATATGATATAGTATCCACTCAGTAAGTACTGATTGTTTAATTCCTTTTTTTTCTTCTTTTAAATAAATGGTTTTAAAATTAATCTGTATTGTGTACTTTTATTGGAGAAGGCAATGGCACCCAACTCCAGTACTCTTGCCTGGAAAATCCCATGGGTGGAGGAGCCTGGTGGGCTGCAGTCCATGGGGTCCCAAAGAGTTGGACACGACTGAGCGACTTCACTTTCACTTTTCTCTTTCATGCATTGGAGAAGGAAATGGCAACCAACTCCAGTGTTCTTGCCTGGAGAAGCCCAGGAATGGGGGAGCCTGGTGGGCTTCCATCTATGGGGTCACACAGAGTCGGACACGACTGAAGTGACTTAGCAGCCACAGCAGCAGTGTACTTTTATCTCCCTTTTTTGGCTCTGAAAAATTTTATACATTTTTTTCTGGCAGATTCTCAAATATGAAAATTGGATGCTTATGCTTATATTAACCCCAATAAAAACATCACTTGAAGTCCTAACACATTTTAAAATTTATTTAACTTTCTAGACTAGACTAGAGCATAAATCTCATGGAAATAGTTAAATCAGAATTTATTTAAACAATTTCCAGGATATGTTGTTGGATCTGTAGACAACCTTCATTTTGTGTTAGGAGCCATATGGTTAGGAGCTACCACCTTTTCTATTTTAGGAGAAATATGGGAGTGTGAGCACAGAAGACTTTGCAGCTTGCACAAAGGTATTAAGTACTCATACATCTTTTGTAAAGTCCTCATATGTAATAGAGCCTACACAAAGAAATATGAAAATGAAGTATGGTTTGGGTAAGAGTCATCTTTGTTTTTCAGATCACAACTTTTCAGAGACTTTTATAATTTATGCTAAGCATTTGAGGTTGACTGGTTACTATATCATACTTTCCCAGAATTCTTTTGTGTGAATTAAGCTGTGTGGAGGCAGACAGTGCAATTATAAGAATAGAATAACATTTTAATTCAGTGCTTTGGTGGTTGATTGCTAACCACTCTAATACATATCTTCTTTCCTTCTTTCCTTCCCCTCCTGTTTCTTTCTTAATCACAATTATAGGGCCTGGCACCTTACCAGGGCTTTGAAGGGTCTGCTCCCAGCTGCACTTCAGGTTTTGGCAGGGTGTCAAGTTGGGATATTTTTTGTGTACAAGACATCCTGGGATGGCCATCCAAAGGCTGTTTGGGTGACTAGTATAGATAGAATTCTCTTGAATTTTAAAGTAACTTATTTGTAATGTTTTGTTTATAAGTGAAGTGATGCCCAATGTGGGTTCTCCCTAGACTTTTAACCTTGGGGCATGTAGTATTTAAAGCATTGTTTTGAAATGTTCAAAAACATAGTGTGTGCTTTTTAATGGAATGTGTTTTGGAAGCTTTCCATGAGCATCAGCAGCTGTGCTTTCAGAATATTTTGAATTACCATCCTTTTGGGTAGACATTGTACCACTTCTTAAGAAATACAGCTCCTGTGTTAAAGTAAATATCACGTGTGGGTCTGTGGAGCTGGGACTGGTCTAAAGATGTAGTAGGAAGGACGTGTAGGTGTGGTTTTGTGATAGTAATAGTTGCAAAGTTAGGAAGATGTATTTGGAGAAGGGTTGTACTATGTCTTTTAAAAATTGCCTTTCACAGAGACTAGTTCATCTAATAAGTGCTTAACTGATTAATGGGCTGATCAAAATAATCTGCTTTACTTTTTATTGTTGTTTGGATTATGTACTTTCTATAATTTGCATTATGAATTTTTTATTTGGTAAACTCCACATAATAGGAATTCTTTTATTGTATAGTTCAGGTGCCTAATGTATTTAGGTGGTCTGTGAGGAACTGATACCTGTCTGTTGACTGGCTAAAATCAGAAAAGTTTGACTATGGTAAGAGTTTAAAACTGAAAGAAATTTACAGACTGGCTAAAATTCATTGTAAACACAATAGACTGAAGAGAAAGCCAGTGTGTTATTTACCTGTGGCTACCATAACAATTTGCTACGTATCAGATGGTTTAAAACAGCAACAATTTATTCTCTCACAGTTTGGAGACCAGAAGTCTGAAATTAAGGGCCACTATCCCTTTAAAGGCTCTAGGGCAGGGGTCCCCAGTCCAGACCACACAGCAGGAGGTGAGCAATGGGTGGGTGAGAAAACGAAGCTTTATCTGTATTTGCAGCCGCTGCTCCTGTCAGATCAGTGGTGGCATTAGATTCTCATAGGAGCACAAACCCTACTGTAATGCTCTTGAATCATCCTGAACCACCCCCTACCCCAGGCTGGTAGAAAAATTGTCTTCCATGAAACCAGTCCCTGGTGCCAAGAAGGTGATCGATGCTCTAGAGGGAAAGAGCATTCTTTCAGCTTCCTGTGGTTTAAGGCATTCCTTGGTTTGTGACTGCATTTCTCTGATCTCTGCTTTCTTGGTCATATTGCCTGCTTTTGAGTCTTTTTCTTATAAGGATACATGTCATTGTATTTAGGGCCTACCCACATAATCCAGGATAAGCACCTCCTTTTAAGATCCTTAATTTAATCACATCTTTGGCTATTTAATGTTATTATAAGTTACAGAGATTAGGAAGTGACATACCATTTTGGGGGGCCAGCATTCAGCCCAATGCGGAAGCCTCAGTTATTGAATATGGATGAGAAAAGTGAATTGAGGCTAAAGCAGCATTAGGATGGTGAACATACTCGTTTAATGTTTTTGTGCTCATATGTACATGTGTTTTAGGTTTTGGGGTTATAAATATTAGTAAGACATGTTTTCTTCCCTTGGGTGACGTTACATTGACTATGTTATATATAATAAAATAGAAGCTAGAAGGTGAGGTAATTACATACATATGTTTGCAAGAGTCAAGGGATACTTCACGGAGGAAGTAATGCATTCCTGAACGCGGTTTTGAAGATTGACTGGGAAGTCACTATATCAGAGTGTAAAGGGGATGGAAAAGACGTTCAGGACAAAGAAATTACTCTTCTCTAGGACATAGAGTTATGTCTTTCCTTTTCTCCTTTGCCTTTAGCTTCTCTTCTTTTCTCACCTATTTGTAAGGCCTCCTCAGGCAACCATTTTGCCTTTTTGCACTTTTTTCTTGGGGATGGTCTTGATCACTGCCTCCTGTACAATGTCATGAACCTCCATCCATAGTTCTTCAGGCACTCTGTCTATCAGATCTAATCCCTTGAATCTATTTGTCATTTTCACTTGTATAATCCTAGGGATTTGATTTAGGTCATACCTGAATGGTCTAGTGCTTTTCCCTACTTTCTTCAATTTAAGTCTGAATTTGGCAACAAGGAGTTCATGATCTGAGCCACAGTCAGCTCCTGGTCTTGTTTTTGCTGACTGTATAGAGCTTCTCCATCTTTGACTGTAAAGAATATAATCAGTCTGATTTCGGTGTTGACCATCTGGTGATGTCCATGTGTAGAGTCTTCTCTTGTGTTGTTGGAAGAGGGTGTTTCCTATGACCAGTGCATTCTTTTGACAAAACTCTATCAGCCTTTGCTCTGCTTCATTCTGTACTCCAAGACCAAATTTACCTGTTACTCCAAGTATCTCTAGACTTCCTACTTTTGCGTTCCAGTCCCCTATAATGAAAAGGACATCTTTTTTGGGTGTTAGTTCTAGAAGGTCTTGTAGGTCTTCATAGAACCATTCAACTTCAGCTTCTTCAGCATTTCTGGTTGGGGCATAGAGTTGGATTACTGTGATATTGAATGGTTTGCCTTGGAAACGAACAGAGATCATTCTGTCATTTTTGAGATTGCATCCAAGGACTGCATTTTAGACTCTTATGTTGACTATGATGGCTACTCCATTTCTTCTAAGGAATCCTTGCCCACAGTAGTAGATATAATGGTCATCTGAGTTAATTCACACATTCTAGTCCATTTTAGTTCACTGATTCCTGAAATGTCAACATTCACTCTTGCCATCTCCTGTTTCACCGCTTCCAGTTTGCCTTGATTCAGGACCTAACATTCCAGGTTCCTATGCAATATTGTTCTTTACAACACTGGACTTTATTTCCATCATTAGTCATATCCACAACTGGATGTTTTTTTTTGCTTTGGCTCTGTCTCTTCATTCTTTCTGGAGTTATTTCTCTACTCTTCTCCAGTAGCATATTGGGCACCTACTGACCTGGGGAGTTCATCTTTCAGTGTCCTATCTTTTTGCCTATTTATACTGTTCATGGGGCTCTCAAGTCAAGAATACTGAAGTGGTTTGCCATTCCCTTTTCCAGTGGACCACATTTTGTCAGAAAGAAATAGAGGAAAACAATAGAATGCAAAAGACTAGAGATCTCTTCAAGAAAATTAGAAATACCAAGGGAACGTTTCATTCAAAGATGGGCACAGTAAAAGACAGAAATGGTATGGACCTAACAGAAGCAGAAGATATTAAGAAGAGGTGGCAAATGCATAGAAGAACTTTACAAAAAAATCTTCCTGACCAGATAAGCATGATGATGTGATCACTCACCTAGAGCCAGATATTCTGGAATGCGAAGTCAAGTGGGCCTTAGGAAGTGTCACTACAAACAAAGCTAGTGGAGGTGATGGAATTCCAGTTGACCTATTTCAAATCCTAAAAGGTGGTGCTGTGAAAGTGCTGCACTAAATATGCCAGCAAATTTGGAAAATTCCACAGTGGCTACAGGACTAGAAAGGTCAGTTATCATTCCAATCCCAAAGAAAGGCAATGCCAAAGAATGTTCAAATTATTACTGCACAGTTGCACTCGTCTCACACGCTAGCAAAGTAATGCTCAAAATTCTCCAAGCCAGCCTTCAACAGTACGTGAACCGTGAACTTCCAGATGTTCAAGCTGGATTTAGAAAAGGCAGAGGAACCAGAGATCAAATTGCCAACATCAAATTGCTGGTTGGGACCAGCCCAACAACAAACTGACCTGAGGGACCGGTGCTGCATAAAAATAAGGAAAAATAAGACTCAGAAATAAAGTGGGGATCAGGGGCTGACGCCATTCATAGGCAAAAGACCAGATCCTAATCCTGCATGCCTTTTATTGTTAACATCTACTTCCTTGTGCTCCAGAGATATGTTCTTTGATACTGATATCTGATATCAATCTCAGATCGGGGATAAAGATATACATTGCACAGTTCTTAATGTCAAACCTTCAGGCCTTTCAGGACTCTGTTTAGCCCTTTAGTGATGCCCTTTCTCAGCAACTCCCTCAAGGCTCTGGTTACAGGAACAGTCACTAATGGTTTTCCATCAGTCACATCAGTACTTCAACATCTGTTTCCAAGATGTCTTTCCATGATGTACTTTTTACTGCTCCCAGCCTGGGGGTGATGAGAAAGTCATTCTTATTTTTCAAAGAAGCCCTATTAATTATAGTACAGGCCTGTGCATAACATATTCCCTACATGTCTCCCTTTTTTATTTTTTGAAGCTTACTTTTTGTGGTTACTGACCAAAGCGATAGTCGTAGAAACCAGAGCTTCTATGCTGTTTGCTGATTGCTAGTTTGCTTGTTGCTAATTGCTGTTGCTGTCCATTGACTTTCTTGGTGAGTTGCCCACAGACTATGTAGAAACAGAAAAGGAAGACATATAAAAATTAACATAAAACCAGCCATTGATCCTCTGATAGTTTTCAAGTGAGGAATGGGGTTTAATTGAGAAATTCAATCTGCTGCTGCATCCAGCAGATGAGATCCTTGCAAAAGGTGTAGTTTCTGAGAGAAAGTTTCCAAGATGTCTTTCCATGATGTATTTTTTACTGCTCCCAGCCCTTCCCCTGGATGAGAAAGTCATTCTTATTTTTCAAAGAAGCCCTGTTAATTATAGTACAGTCCTGTGCATAGCATATTCCCTACATGTTGGATCATTGAAAAAGCAAGTTCAGTTCAGTTGAGTCGCTCAGTCATGTCCAACTCTTTGTGACCCCATGAATTGCAGCACGCCAGGCCTCCCTGTCCATCACCATCTCCCGGAGTTCACCCAGACTCACGTCCATCGAGTCCGTGATGCCATCCAGCCATCTCATCCTCTGTCGTCCCCTTCTCCTCCTGCCCCCAATCTCTGCCAGCATCAGAATCTTTTCCAATGAATCAACTCTTCGCATGAGGTGTCCAAAGTACTGGAGTTACAGCTTTAGCATCATTCCTTCCAAAGAACACCCAGGACCGATCTCCTTCAGAATGGACTGGTTGTATCTCCTTGCAGTCCAAGGGACCCTCAAGAGTCTTCTCCAACACCACAGTTCAAACGCATCAATTCTTCAGTACTCAGCCTTCTTCACAGTCCAACTCACATCCATACATGACTACTGGAAAAATCATAGCCTTGACTAGACGGACCTTAGTCGGCAAAGTAATGTCTCTGCTTTTGAATATACTATCTAGGTTGGTCATAACTTTTCTTCCAAGGAGTAAGCGTCTTTTAATTTCATGGCTGCAGTCAAGTTCCAGAAAAACATCTACTTCTGCTATATTGACTATGCCAAAAAACCTTTGACTGTGTGGATCACAACAAGCTGTGGAAAATTCTTCAAGAGATGGGATACCAGACCTCCCTACCTGCCTCCTGAGAAATTTGTATGCAGTTCAAGAAGCAACAGTTAGAACTGGACGTGAGACAACTGGTTCCAAATAGGAAAAGGAGTACGTCAAGGCTGTATATTGTCACCCTGCTTATTTAACTTATATGCAGAGTATATCATGAGAAACACTGGGCTGGATGAAGCGCAAGCTGGAATCAAGATTGCTGGGAGAAATATCAATAACCTCAGATATGCAGATGACACCACCTTTATGGCCGAAAGTGAAGAAGAACTAAAGAGCCTCTTGATGAAAGTGAAAGAGGAGAGTGAAACAGTTGGCTTAAAGCTCAACATTCAGAAACTAAGATCATGGCATCTGTTCCCATCACTTCATGGCAAATAGATGGGGAAACAGTGACAGACTTCATTTTTGGGGGCTCCAAAATCACTGCAGATGGTGACGGCAGTCATGAAATTAAAGGGTGCCTGCTCCTTGGGAGAAAAGTTATGACCAACCTAGATAACATATTAAAAAGCAGAGGCATTACATTGCCTACAGAGGTCCATCTAGTCAAAGCTGTGGTTTTTCCAGTGGTCACGTATGAATGTGAGAGTTGGACTATAAAGAAAGCTGAGCACCGAAGAATTGATACTTTTGAATTGTGATGTTGGAGAAGACTCTGGAGAGTCCCTTGGTCTGCAAGGAGATCCACCCAGTCAATCCTGAAGGAAATCAGTCCTGAATATTCATTGGAAGGACTGATGCTGAAGCTGAAACTCCAATACTTTGGCCACCTGATGCAAAAAATTGACTGATTTGAAAAGACCTTGATGCTGGGAAAGATTGAAGGCGGGAGGAGAAGGGGACAACAGAGGAGGAGATGGTTGGATGGCATCACTGACTCGATGGACATGAGTTTGGGCAAGCTCTGGCAGTTGGTGATGGACAGGGAAGCCTGGCGTGCTGCAGTCCATGGGGTCACAAAGAGTCAGACAGGACTGAGTGACTGAACTAAATGGGATTGCTATGGAGGGTTCCCCGGTGGCTCCAGATGGTAAAGAATCTGCCTGTAATGTAGGAGATCCAGGTTTAATCCTTTATGTTCATATAAACTTGAAAATTTTAATGTGCCTCAGTTTTTCTTTTAACAACTGACAACACCAAATGTTGGCCGAAATGTGGAGGAAAGAACTCTTACGTTGGTTGAAATGGAAAACGGTACAACTACTTTGAAAGAGATTTGTCAGTTTGTTATAAACATATACTCCATAATCTTGCAGTTCTGCTTATATATTTACACCTCCCCCCAACTGAAAATATGTCCACAAAATGTCTTGTTACAAGCAACTTTATTCATAATGACTGGAAACAATCCAAATGCTCATCGGTAAAAGAACAAAATGTGCTTTTGTTGTTTAAATATAACAGTGGAATACTCTTGGGTACTTCCTTTGTGAGCTCATGGAATTGTATACTTAAAATTTATGCCTTTCATTATATGTAAATTTTAACCTTAAAAACAAAAACTGTAAAGAAATTAAACAGAAGAGAATTAGTAAAAGAAATAGTCCTTTACATGTTATTGTGTATCCGTGTGATGTCTGAAATTGTGGTACCCTCACAGCTGTGAGGATAATTAAGACAATATTATGCTGGCAGAGCAGTGGAAAAGACCAGGGTCCTTGGCGATACTGAGACCAATTTTTGAATGAAAGTTATGAAATCTGAGTTTTAAAATTCAAAATTAAATCTGTTTTAAAAATGTTGATTATAATGTTTAGAAAAGTACACAAAAGTACCCATCTGAGTGATTTACAAAGCAAACCCCAGTGTAGCCACAACTGAGATCGAGAGTTAGATTACTAGCTGCCTTCCTCAGGTAACGGTATCCTGACTTCTGTGTTAATCACTTCCTTTTTTTTTTTCTCCCTGAATTGTTTCACAACCCAGACATACCTAAGTGTATATTCTCTAAATCTCATTTTGTCCTCTTTTCATTTTTTCTGAACTTTAGATGTCTGGAATAGACGAGTATATATTCTTTTGACTCTCTTTTGTTTGAATAGTATATTTGTGATACTTATGTAGAGTGTATAGCTTTCATTGCCATATAGTACTAATTCCTTTATATCACAGTTTGTCTCTTCAGTTGTTAATGGAAGTATGATTTGTTTCTAGGTTTCAGTTGGGAATAATACTGCTATGAACAGTATCTCATGGTATACTTGTATTAATTACATTTCAATTAGATATATATCAAGTAGAGAATTGCTGTGTCATAATATATATTCATTTCTTTAACTTTAGATATTGCTTTGTGGTGCCGTCACTCAGTCATGTCTGACTTTGGGATCCCATGGACTGTAGCACGCCAGGCCTGCCTGTCCTTCACCATCTCCCAGAGTTTGCTCAGACTCATGACCATTGAGTCGATGATGCCCTCCAGCCATCTCATCCTCTGTAGCCCCTTTCTCCTCTTGCCCTCAATCTTTCCCAGCATCAGCATCTTTTCCATTGAATCAGCTCTTTGCATCAGGTAGCCAAAGTATTGGAGCATCAGCATTAGTCCTTCCAGTGAATATTCAGGGTTGATTTCGTTTAGGATTAACCAGAATGATCTCCTTGAAGTCCAGGGGACTCTTAAGTGTCTTTTCCAGCATCACAGTTGAAAAGCATCAATTCTTCAGCGATCAGCCTTCATTACTGCCCAGCTCTCACATCCATACATGAATACTGGAAAAACCAGTGCTTTGGCTAGACAGATCTTTGTCAGCAAAGCCTGGCTTTTTAATACGCTGTCTAGGTTTGTCATAGTTTTTCTTCCAAAGAGCAAGTGTCTTTTAATTTCATGGCTGTAGTCACTGTCTGCAGTGATTTTGGAGCCCAAGAAAATAAAGTCTCTCACTGTTTCCATTTCCCCCCCATCTATTTGCCATGAAATGATGGGACTGGATGCCATGATATCAGTATTTTGAATCTTGAGTTTTAAACCAGCTTTTTCACTCTCCTCTTTGACCTTCATCAAAAGGCTCTTTAGTTCCTCTTTGCTTGCTGCCATTAGGGTGGTGTCATCCGTGTATCTGAGGTTATTGTTATTTCTCCCTGCAGTCTTGATTCCAGCTTGAGCTTCATCCAGCCTGGCATTTTCCATGATGTACTCTGCATATAAGTTAAATAATCATAGTGACAGTATACAACCTTAACATACTCCTTTCAGGTCTGTTGTTCCATGTCTGGTTCTAACTGTTGCTGCTTGACCTGCATACAGATTCCCCAAGAGGCAGGTCAGGTGGTCTGGTATTCCCATGTCTTTCAGAATTTTCCACGTTTTGTTATGATGTCAAAGGCTTTAGTGTGGTCAATGAAGCAGAAGTAGATGTTTTTCTGGAATTATCTTGCTTTTTCTGTGATCCAGTGGATGTTGGCAATTTGATCTCTGGTTTCTGCCTTTTCTAAACCCAGCTTAAACATATGGAAGTTCTCAGTTGATGTACTGTTGAAACTTAGCTTGAAGGATTTTGAGCATTGCTTTGCTAGCATGTAAAATGAGTGCAGTTGTATGCTAGTTAGAACATTCTTTGGCATGGCCCTTCTTTGGGATTGAAATGAAAACTGACCTTTTCCAGTTCTGTGGCCACTGCTGAGTTTTCCAAATTTGCTGGCATATTGAGTGCAGCACTTTAACAGAAAAGATACACCCATCTGAATGCAGAGTTCCAAAGAACAGCAAGGAGAGATAAGAAATCCTTCTTAAGTGAACAATGCAAAGAAATAGAGGAGAACAGTAGAATGGGAAAGACTAGCGATCTCTTTAGGAAAATTAGAGATACCAAGGGACCATTTCATGCAAAAGTGGGCACAATAAAAGACAGAAACTGTATGGACCTAACAGACGCAGAAAATGTCAAGAGGTGGCAAGAATACCCAGAAGAACTGCACCAAAAAGGTCTTAATGACCTAGATCACTACGATGGTGTGATCACTCACCTAGAGTCATTTTTTGAGTGTGAAGTCAAATGGGACTTAGGAAGCATCACTATGAACAAAGCTAGTCTACTTCAAATTCTAAAGATGATTTTCTTAAAGTGCTGCACTCAGTATGCCAGCAAATTTAGAAAACTCAGCAGTAACCACAGGACTAGATACTACTTGTTTTTCCCCAAAGTGGATATACTATCACTTGTCTCTTCTGTTTTCTCCAAACTTATTATCATCAGTCTTTTTGGTTTTCTCATTGTGATTTTAATTTTATAAGAATTTCTACACATATTCAGTTCAGTCACTCAGTGGTGTCTGACTCTTCGTGAAGCTTTGGGGTACAGCTCATCAGGCTTCCCTGTCTATCACCAACTCCCAGAGCTTGCTCAAACTCATGTCCATTGAGTTGGTGATACCATCCAACCATCTCATCCTCTGTCATCCCCTTCTCCTCCTGCCTGCAATCTTTCCCAGCATTAGGGTCTTTTCCAGTGAGTCAGATCTTTGCATCAGGTGGCCAAAGTATTAGAGCTTCAGCATTGGTCCTTCCAATGAACATTCAGGACTGATTTCCTTTAGAATGGACTGGTTGGATCTCCTTGCAGTCCAAGGGATCTGAAGAGTCTTCTCCAACACCACAGTTCAAAAGCATCAATTCTTTGGTGCTCAGCTTTCTTTATAGTCCAGCTCTCACATCCATAGATAACTACTGGAAAAACGATAGCTTTGATTAGACAGACTTTTGTCGGCAAAGTAATGTCTCTGCTTTTTAGTATGCTGTGTAGCTTGGTCATAGCTTTTCTTCCAAGGAGCAGGCATCTTTTACTTTCATGGCTGCACTCACCATCTGCAGTGATTTTGGAACCCTCCCAAAATAAAGTCCTTCACTGTTTCCATTGTTTCCCCATCTATTTGCCATGAAGTGATGGGACTGGATGCCATGATCTTAGGTTTCTGAATGTTGAGTTTTAAGCCAGCTTTTTCACTCTCCTCTTTCACTTTCATCAAGAGGCTCTTTAGTTCTTCACTTTCTGCCATAAGGGTGGTGTCATCTGCGCAGCTGAGGTTATTGATATTTCTTGTAGCAATATTGATTCCAGCTTGTGCTTCATCCAGCCTGGCATTTCGCATGAGGTAATAACTCCTACACATTAGTACATTAAAAAGATAATTCAGAAGAAATAGGACAAAAGATTCAAAGAAAGATTTCATAACATAAAAGAAGATATCAAGAGGACCCTTGAACAAAGACTATCTTTTAAAATATTCTGTTGCTGGTATGTAGAATACAGTTAGTTTTTTTGTGTTAATCTCCTTAGCAGTCCTACTTCCTTCCTCTAATCATTTCTCTATAAATTCTTCTGTACTTTATATGTATATTATCAGAACTTCTGTATATAACATGTTTTTTTCTTTCTATTTTTTGACCTTTTATACCTTTGTCTTTTTCCAGATCTTCAGTACAAAGTTGAGTAAAATTGGTGATAATGGACATCCTTGTCTTATTAATCAGGTTCTCAAAGGCAAGCATTGAAGAGTTTGAAATCAAGCATAGTTTTTACTATATTCTTTTTGAACACACCTTGTTTCAAATTGATGTGCCTTTCAGTTCCTGATTTGCTTTAAGTTTTTTTAAATTGAGTTGATATTTATATGACAAAATTAGCCATTTGAAAGTGTGCAATTCAGTGCCATTTAGTACATTCATGATGTTGTACAGCTACCACTTGTAGTTTCAAAACGTTTTTATCACCTTCAAAGAAAACTCTGTACCCATTAAGCAGTCATTCCCTATTCCCTACCCCAAGCTCTTTGCAACCACCAATCTACTTTGTCTCTATGGATTTACCTATTTTGGATAATCATATAACTGGAATAAGACTTTGACACAAATGGTAGATATTTTATTTTCTTACAAGTCCCTGAGCATTTGTTATTCTAGTCTGTTGTTGTTTCAAAGTGAGTAATTTCTTTTCTAGTTAATTCTTTGTTCTTTATCTTTTCATACTGTTGAGCTCATACTTAGATTTTTATTTTGGTCATTGTATTTTTAATTTCTAAAATTTCCACTTGGTTCTTCTTTACATCTTGAGTTCTTTGTTGAGACATTTGTTTGTTGTAACTCTTTTCATGTATTTCAAGCTCGTTTGTGATTGCTCACTGAAGCATTTTAATCATAACTTCTTTAAAATCTTTGTCAGATAACTTTAACATCTCTGTCATCTCAGTGTTGGCATCTTGCAGTTGTCTTTTTACATTTGAGATCTTTCCCATTCTGGATATGACAGTGATTTTCTTTTGAAACCTGGAACTTTGAGGTTTATGTTAATGAGACTTTGGATTCTACTTAAACCTGTTTTAGCTGGCTTTTCCTGACATCTCTCTGGTGGGGAAGAAAGAGGGGAAATACTATCTCATTATTGCCAATTGGGGATGAAAGTCCAGTTTTTCCATTTAGCCTCTGTTGACACCTGAGTTGTGGAAGATTATCACTTTATTGTTGGGTGGCCAGGACTTCTGGCTTCTCATGGGGTCTCTACTGACACAGCAGAAAGGGTCGCCTTGTTATTGGTGACTGTAGTGCCAGTCCTCACTCTCCACTAGGCCTTCTCTGACAGCAGTTAAGCAGACTGAGGGATGTGCTAATGCTTACTCTTGGTGGAGTGAAAGTTCAGGTGAGCCACGTGGGCTCCACTGACATTCAGGAACTTGAGGCTTAACTACTTTTCAGCAGAGATGAAAAGTCCCAACTTCCTAATTGCTTGTATATCATCCCTGATAGGATATTGTTGGGTTTACAGCCTGGCTTTGGGTTTTGCTTGTGTGGAAGTGGTAGAACCATAACTTTTCCCATAGTATTTGCTTGTAATAGGTCATTATTGTCTTAAATTTTTTTTTTTTTTAATCTTGCTGGGCTTCCCCTTTCTTGTCAGTTTGGCTAAAGAAGAGGGTTAAAACATTTTGTGGGATTGGGGGAGGGGTCTGAACTCACTCCCAGCTTCTTCACCCTCAAGTTGGGCATAAATGAGGAAAAAAGAAAATCCAGGGAGCCTGCCGCTGTATTGGTTCTTTTGTCCCAGGGTTCTTAGGTGGTTTTCCTTCTAGTCTCCATTTTTCAGTCATGTTATATATGTCATATCTGTAACATTTGAGACTTTTCGTTGTATTAGTGGGCTTAGGGAAATGTACATCTGCTCCATCTTCCTGGAAGCAAATATCTTTATCCCTCAAGTTTTAATAATCGATTTTCCTTTGGTTCTAAATATTTTCTGACTTGTACAGTCACTTTTCTTTAGCTTGTAAGTTATTTAGAAATGTTTTCTTTCTAAGCATATATAACGTTTCCAGTTACCTTTTTGTATTGAGTTTTAGTTAAATTATAGTCAGAAAACATATTCTGTATAAATTTTTTTAATGTGAGATATTTATATTTTTAATGTGAGATATCCAGCATGTTCAGTTCAGTTCAGTCACTCAGTCGTGTCCGACTCTTTGTGACCCCATGGACTGCAGCACGCCAGGCCTCCCTGTCCATCACCAACTCCCGGAGCTTACTCAAACACATGTCCATTGAGTCGGTGATGCCTCCAACCATCTCATCCTCTGTCGTTCCCTTCTCCTCACGCCTTCAATCTTTCCCAGCATCAGGGTCTTTTCAAATGAGTCAGCTCTTTGCATCAGGTGGCCAAAGTATTGGAGTTTCAGCTTCAACATCAGTCCTTCCAATGAATATTCAGAACTGATTTCCTTTAGGATGGACTGGTTGGATCTCCTCGCAGTCCAATGGACTCTCCAAAGTCTTCTCCAAAACCACAGTTCAAAAGCATCAATTCTTCGGCAGTCAGCTTTCTTTATAGTCCAACTCTCACATCTATACATGATTACTGGAAAAACCATAGCCTTGACTAGATGGACCTCTGTTGGCAAAGTAATGTCTCTGCTTTTTAATATGCTGTCTAGGTTGGTCATAACTTTCCTTCCAAGGAGTAAATGTCTTTTTATTTCATGGCTGCAGTCACCATCTGCAGTGATTTTGGAGCTCCCCAAAATAAAGTCTGCCACTGTTTCCACTGTTTCCCCATCTGTTTGCCATGAAGTGATGGGACC
>SJYQ01031907.1:49903-100890 GCA_006410935.1 Redunca redunca
CTAAGGGAGATAGGAAAAAAAAAAATATATATATATATATATAATAGTCTTGAGAAAGATAAATGAAGTTAAAAGTAGCAGAATTATTTTGATTAAAATTTTCATTTTTATTTACAGTAAGAACACTGTTGTCAGTTTTTTTACTTCTAGATAAAGCACACATTCAGTTACTTTCATAATCCTAAGTTGGTGATTGAATTTCCTGTCCTTAGCGCAGTGCATAATACATAGATGATCAATATTTATGTGTTAACTTATTTCTCCTCTGAATCTGCTGCCCGAGTGCAGTCACCTTGTGTCAAGGAAAACACCCTTTGTAACATTAATCACAGACATAATTACATGTTCAAGCTCATCTTTGTGAAGACTGTGATTCTCACTAGTCACTTACCAAGATCCAAATGGCTTTTCCCCTGGTTTCAGAGTATGGATTTTGTCCCAGAATCCACCCTTGAAATTTACCTCAGTAGCTTTAGAAAATGTTGGTGATATGTGAATCTAGGACTACTTATAGTGGAAGAATCAATACTTCTAGTTAAGTTACTACTTGAAGATGTGACCTTGATGGTCACAGAAACTACATGGAAGTAAAGAAAATTTAAGGTATGATTCAACTTTATTTTTGAATTTTGTTTTATGAACAACTGAAAATCTGAAAATTGAATTTTGTTATAGAAATGACAAGGAGAATAGTAAGTGATAAAAATATATAACACTGAAGAAGTTCACTGATCATTAAGTGTATGTCTCTCTACAGGTGTAATTTGACCTCCTGAGATTTCTGTCTTCGCAAGAAGGAAGTGGAAAATACTTTTGGAAAGAAAACTAAGACATTAAGAAAGCCAGAACTTATTTTTACATGGTTGTCCACACAGTTACCAGTATGGACGCTTTTCCCACCATTTTTCCTCCTGGTGGAGACAGTGAACTGAGACATTCTCAATCTGAGCTCCAAAAAATGTTAACTGATGAACGATTACGATGTGAACATCATAAAACTAATTATCAGACTCTGAAAGCTGAACACACAAGGTAATTATTTAAATTTGGAGGTGAGAGGCTTGATTAAAAACGTTCATTTTGTCTGAATATTTGCTCTGGAACATACAGTATAATTTTGTTATAATGTACAATATACATTTAAAACTTTCTGAATACAGTAAATGTTCTTTAAATCAAGTGGATTATAAATTTATTAAAGTCTTATTTTGAAAGTGGGATATAAAATTTATGTATCTCAGTGGCTAAATATTTTTTCCTTCAAAGTAAAGTTGTATTCAGAAATTACAGTGTTAATAGTTAAGTGACACTTGGTAAAGCAATGATATTTGGNAGTCTGAATTGATAAAAATTCACAGTTAAACATACTTTAAAAATGAAGATTTTCTGAATTTCTGCGGAGTTGTTCAAGTAACAGATAGTTGATACTAAAGTACTAACTACAGTTTCCTTTGACTTTTTTTACACTATTCATTTTCTATTTGCTCAAAAAGTAGAGCAAAGCTACCTGTCAGATTTTAAATTAGTAAGTATTAGTTGCGATATCTTACTGTAATTGCTCAGTAGCACTAGCTGTTTATTTCTACTTATCTCATGCTTGTTACTTAGACCAGAAAAGATGTCCATTCCATCTTAGGGGACAGGAATGCAAAAGTAGGAAGTCAAGAGATACCTGGAATAACAGGTAAGTTTGGCCTTGGAGTACAGAATGAAGCAGGGCAAAGGCTAACAAGAGCTTTGCCAAGAGAATGCACTGGTCATCGCAAACACCCTCTTCCAATAACACAAGAAACAACTCTACACATGGACATCACCAAATGGTCAATACCGAAATCAGATTGATTATATTCTTTGTAACCGAAGATGGAGAAGTTCTATACAGTCAGCAAAAACAAGACCGGAAACTGACTGTGGCTCAGATCATGAACTCCTTATTGCCAAATTCAGACTTAAATTGAAGAAAGTAGGGAAAACCATTAGACTATTCAGGTATGACCTAAATCAGATCCCTTAGGATTATGCAAGTGGAAGTGACAAGCAGATTCAAGGGGTTACATCTGATAGAGTGCCTGAAGAACTATGGACAGAGGTTTGTGACATTGTACAGCAATTGTAAAGTAAAGGAGAAAAGGAAAGATATACTCATTTGAATGCAGAGTTCCAAAGAATAGCATGGAGAGATAAGAAAGCCTTCCTCAGTGATCAGTGCAAAGAAATAGAGGAAAACAATAGAATGGTAAAGACTAGAGATCTCTTCAAGAAAATTAGAGATCCCAAGGGAACATTTCATGCAAAGATGTGCTCAATAAAGAACAGAAATGGTATGGACTTAACAGAAGCAGAAGATATTAAGAAGAGGTGGCAAGAATACACAGAAGAACTGTACAAAAAAGATCTTCACAACCCAGATAATCACAATAGTGTGATCACTCACCTAGTGCCAGACATTCTGGAATGTGAAGTCAAGTGGGCCTTAGGAAGCATCACTATGAACAAAGCTAGTGACAGTGATGGAATTCCAGTTGAGCTGTTTCAAATCCTAAAAGATGATGCTGTGAAAGTGCTACACTCAGTGTGTCAGCAGATTTGGAAAACGCAGCAGTGAGAGAAATCTCACACGCTAGCAAAGTAATGCTCAAAATTCTCCAAGCCAGGCTTTAGCAATATGTGAACCGTGAACTTCTAGATGTTCAAGCTGGATTTAGAAAAGGCAGAGGAACCAGAGATCAAATTGCCAACATCCGCTGGATCATGGAAAAAGCAAGAGAATTCCAGAAAAACATCTATTTCTACTTTATTGGCTGTGCCAAAGCCTTTGACTGTGTGGATCACAATAAAGTGTGGAAACTTCTGAAAGAGATGGGAATACCAGACCACCTGACCTGCCTCTTGTAAAATCTGTATGCAGGTTAGGAAGCAACAGTAGAACAAGACATGGAACAACAGACTGGTTCCAAATAGGAAAAGGAGTACATCATGAGAAACGCTGGGCTGGAAGAAGCACAAGCTGTAATCAGGATTGTCAGGAGAAATACCAATAACCACAGATATGCAGATGACACCACCCTTATGGCAGAAAGTAAAGAAGAACTAAAGAGCCTCTTGATGAAAGTGAAAGAGGAGAGCGAAAAAGTTGGCTTAAAGCTCAACATTCAGAAAACAAAGATCATGGCATCCAGTCCTGTCACTTCATGGAAAATAGATGGAGTAACAGTGGCAGACTTTGTTATTTTAGGCTCCAAAATCACTGCAGATGGTGACTGAAGCCATGAAATTGAAAGACGCTTGCTCCTTGGAAGAAAAGTTATGAGTAACGTAGACAGCAAATTAAATAGCAGAGACATTACATTGTCAACAAAGGTCCGTCTAATCAAGACTATAGTTTTTCCAGTAGTCGTGTATGGATGTGAGAGTTAGACCATAAAGAAAGCTGAGCACCGAAGAATTGATGCTTTTGAACTGTGGTGTTGGAGAAGACTCCCGAGAGTCCCCTGGACTGCAAGGAGATCCAACCAGTCCATCCTAAAGGAAATCGGTCCTGAGTGTTCATTGGAGGGACTGATGCTGAAGCTGAAACTCCAATACTTTGGCCACCTGATGCAAAGAACTAATTCACTGGAAAAGACCCTGATGCTGGGAAATACTGAGTGCAGGAGGAGAAGGGGATGACAGAGGATGAGATGGTTGGATGGCATCACTGACTCGATAGACATGAGTTTGAGTAAGCTCTGGGAGTTGGTGTAGGACAGGAGGTCTAACGTGCTGCAGTCCGTGGGGTCACAAAGAGTTGGACACAACTGAGGAACTGAACTGAAGATGGCGGAAAAATGATACTGATGGAAAAATAGGTCTCCACAAAGGAAAAAACAACACTGAAATCGGTCTTGTGAGATCTCTCACTGTGGTTAAAGACTTCTTCATAAGCAACTTATTAACAAACAGACAAATTAAAAAAAAACACAACTATCTTCCTTCTGTCTCTTTCTCAAAGCCGACATATACCAAAGACAGAATTAGAGGGTTAAACTGATGCCAAATTAGGAGGAAATTATACTGTGTTAGATTTTTAATGGAATTACTGTTGTTACTTGTCTCAAAACAAACCTAAAAGAATGCTTCATCATACAACCATCTATGTTTCATTACCTACATTAAATCTATAAAAACAAATCTTCAACACTCCAACATTTGTCCTATTAAATGTTATACTACTATACAGACCAGTTTTTTTCAAAGAATGCTTTGATTTAACGGGGCAAATGTCTCTGTACCAGAGATTCTTAAGAAATTAATGACAAACTGAGTAATAAATTTTGCTCTGAGCTTCCTAGCAGCCAAATAATATGGGAAACATATGGGTTACACAGTTTGCATTACCAGGCGCAAAGAAAGCATATATATATTTGGTAATTAGCAGAAATACGTAAAATGACTCCCATTGTTTAAGAAAAGGTTTTGTTAACATGTTACATAATAACAATGTAATAGCCAACTTCCTCTAACAACTCATGACATCAAAGCACTGTATGAACAGTTTCTATGCATTGACTCACTGTACCTTTAAAATTATCCTATGAACTAGGTACTATTTTCATCCCTAATGACTACAACTACACAAGTGATGCAGAATATTCTTTAAATGAATGTCTATTGTTGTTCTATGAAAGCCAAAGAAATAATAAATCTTAAATCAGAAAAGGCATTTTGCAAGTAGAGAATATAATACATGTGTATTTTAAAAATAATCATCTTTCATAAAACCTTCACTGAAGTATTTCTTGGTGATTTTACTTTGTTGAATTTACTTACCTTTACTCAACTCACAATTTGTACAGATTGAAAATACCCATTAAGCAAATAGCTAAATTGCTTCAATATTGTATTTATGTATAGATGTTTCTTTCAGTTATTTTTGCCAGGTAAATATCACACAGAAACCAGATATGTTTATCTTGAAAAACAGAAACTTTACCAGATAAATTTTATTTATCAGCAAACATTTGGGAAGTTATCATGTGGAGAAATACCTAGAGTTTTTTTGTGTAAATGTCAACCCACTCCGATACTCTTGCCTAGAAAATTCCATGGATGGAGGAGCCTGGTGGGCTACAGTCCATGGGGTCGCAGAGTCGGACACGACTGAGCAACTTCACTTCACTTCAAGGAACACAGGTGGCGCTAGTGGTAAAGAACCTGCCTGCCAGTGCAGGAGACATGAGAGATGCATGTTCAGTCCTTGGTTTGGGAAGATCCAGTGGAGGAGGGCATGGCAACCCACTCCAGTATTCCTGCCTGGAGAACCCGCCGGTCAAGGGGGCCTGCTGGGTTACAGTTCATAGAGTTGCGAAGAGTTGGACACGAAGGAAGCGACTTACCACACACACACATTGGCAAGGAACACTGCTAGAAACAACAGGAAGGCTATAGGGAAGATGATTTCATTTCAATATGAAAGAAAATGCTTAACATACTCCAATCCATACTTGGAAGTGGGTCACTTTACCAGTTCACTAGGTTCTCTAACACTGAGAGCAGTGAAACACAGAATGAAGAGCCCTGTGTCATAGACATTTGAAATAGGAATTCTGCTTTGAAATTTACTGCCTCCCAGTTCTGTAGGCCAGAAGTCCAAAATCAAGTTGTCAGCTAGGCCATGTTGCCTCTGAAAACTGTAGGAAGAGTACTTCCTTGACTTGTCCTAGCTTCCGTTGATGTGCTGACAATCCTTGGCGTTGCCTGGCAGCTTGCAGGACTTCAACCACTACTTCTGTCATCATGGGACCTTCTCTCTGCCCCACCCCACTCCCCACCCACGTGTTTCTGTCTACCCTCGTCTTATAAGGGCGTAGTCATATTTGATTAACAGGCCATCATACTTCAGTATTACCTTTTCATCTGTAAAACTCCTTATTTCCAAATAAGGTCACAGTCCAAGGTACTGGGAATTAAAACTTATCTTTTGAGAGGACACAACTCAACTCACAGCAGATATGAAAGAGAACTAGACTATCAACTCTAAAATACTAAGGCTCTATCTATCTCAGTACCTATAAAACAACAAGTGCAACATACATGAATAGAACAATTCTGACTCGCTCATTTATTTATTCATGTCATTCATTTAAAAAATGCTAGGCACCATCTTAAGCACTACAGAAACACTAAGAACAATTCCTGCCCTCATGGAGTCCGTATTCAAACAGAATAAAAATTGCCATCATTTATGAGTATCTACTATGTGCCAGACACTATACTAAAAATATACAGCTTGTTTTTATCTCATCAGTCCTTAGAACAATCCCTGTTAGAAAACAAGGTTTATGCCCTTTCAGTTCATTTCAGTTGCTCAGTCGTGTCTGACTCTTTGCAACCCCATGAATTGCAGCACATCAGGCCTCCTTGTCCATCACCAACTCCAGGAGTTCACTCAGACTCACATCCATCGAGTCAGTGATGCCATCCAGCCATCTCATCCTCTGTCGTCCCCTTCTCCTCCTGCCCCCAATCCCTTCCAGCATCAAACTCTTTTCCAATGAGTCAACTCTTCGCAATCAGGTAGCCAAAGTACTGGAGTTTGAGCTTTGGCATCATTCCTTCCAAAGAAATCCCAGGACTGATCTCCTTTAGAATGGACTGGTTGGATCTCCTTGCAGTCCAAAGGACTCTTGGGAGTCTTCTCCAACACCACAGTTCAAAAGCATCAATTCTTTGGTGCTCAGCTTTCCTCACAGCCATCTCTTACATCCATACATGACCACAGGAAAAACCATAGCCTTGACTAGATGGACCTTTGTTGGCAAAGTAATGTCTCTGCTTTTTAAAATGCTGTCTAGGTTGGTCATAACTTTTCTTCCAAGGAGTAAGCGTCTTTTAATTTCATGGCTGCAGTCACCATCTGCATTGATTTTGGAGCCCCCCAAAATACAGTCTGACACTGTTTCCACTGTTTCCCCATCTATTTCCCACGAAGTGATGGGACCAGATGCCATGATTTCTTAGTTTTCTGAATGTCGAGCTTTAAGCCAAGGTTTTCACTCTCATCTTTCACTTTCATCAAGAGGCTTTTGAGTTCCTCTTCACTTTCTGCCATAAGGGTGGTGTCATCTGCATATCTGAGGTTATTGATATTTCTCCCGGCAATCATGATTCCAGCTTGTGCTTCTTCCAGCCCGGCGTTTCTCATGATGTACTCTGCATAAAAGTTAAGTAAGCAGGATGACAATATACAGCCTTGGCGTACTCCTTTTCCTATTTGGAACCAGTCTGTTGTTCCATGTCCAGTTCTAACTGTTGCTTCCTGACCTGCATATAGGTTTCTCAAGAGGCAGCTCAGGTGGTCTGGTATTCCCATTTCTTTCAGAATTTTCCATAGTTTATTGTGATCCACACAGTCAAAGGCTTTGGCATAGTTAATAAAGCAGAAATAGATATTTTTCTGGAACTCTCTTGCTTTTTCCATGTTTCAGGGGATGTTGGCAATTTGATCTCTGGTTCCTCTGCCTTTTCTAAAATCTTTATCATATGAGAATGAAGACATAAAAATGTAACTATTTGCTGAAGGTCATTACCTTCCTGATGAAATGACCCTTTGGGGGTTATAAAAATATTCTTTTTATCTTTAGTAATAATCTTTGTCTTGAAGT
The DNA here is from genome assembly GCA_006410935.1 of Redunca redunca. Taxonomy (NCBI): domain Eukaryota; kingdom Metazoa; phylum Chordata; class Mammalia; order Artiodactyla; family Bovidae; genus Redunca; species Redunca redunca. The sequence goes on from SJYQ01031907.1 coordinate 57,547, forward strand.
CTATTCTATCTGATAGTAATATAGCTACTGCAGTCGTGTTAGGCTATTTTGTATGTGCTTGTTACAAATAAGCATGTTGCTTTCAAGAAACAGAGTAATTACATTTTCAATGTCTGAAAACAGTAATTTGAATACCTTTGGTTTAGTGCCCACAGATTGCATTCATGTAGCACTCAATCTTTGCAAAACAAATTAATCTAAGAATTGTAAAGGTTCAAGTTTTATTTTCCTCTTCAACTCACATTTCCAAGGTTTTAAAATCTAAATAACACACCAAGGAATGAAACAGTAAGCATGGTGGAGGCTAAAGTGGTGGTTTTCCCAACAATGGAAGATTTCAAGAAGATACTGAACAACAAACACTGCTGTCAAAGGAACCCATATTTTGATGACACTGGCATACTGTCCTGAGTGATCTGAAAGATGGCTTTTGCGTCTATCAACCCATGCCTCCAACATTAATAAAATCTTACTGTAACAAGCACTAGATAAGCAGAAATAAACAGTTGTTGCTATTGAGTGATTGCAGGAAAATATCACAACTAATACCTACTAATTTGAAATCTGATGGGTGTTGTTTTTGTGTAGCTTCTCAATTATGTCTGACTCTCTGCTGTGCCATGGACTGCAGCGCACCAGGCTTCCTTGTCATTCACCATCTGCTGGAGCTTGTTCAAACTCAAGTTTGAGTCAGTGATGCCAACCAACCATCTCATCCTCTGTCGTCCCTTTCTCCTCACAGACTTCAATCTTTCCCAGCACCAGGGTCTTTTCCAGTGAGTTGGCTCTTTGCATCAGGTGGCCAAAGTACTGGAGCTTCAGCTTTAGCATCAGTCTCTCCAGTGAATATTCAGGTTGATTTCCTTTAGTATTGACTGGTTTGATCTGCTAGCAGTCCAAGGGACTCTGAAGAGTCTTCTGCAACACCACAATTCAAAAGCATCAAGTCTTCGGTGCTCAGCCTTCTTTATGGTCCAACTCTCACATCCGTACATGACTACTGGAAAAACCATAGCTTTGACAAGATGGACCTTTGTCAGCGAAGTAATGTCTCTGCTTTTTAATATGCTATCTAGGTTGCTCGTGACTTTTCTTCCAAGGAGCGTCTTCTAATTTCATGGCTGCAGTCACCATTTGCAGTGATTGTGGAGCCCAAGAAAATAAAGTCTCTCTCAAGGTTTCTATTTTCCCTCCATCTATTTGCCATGAAGTGATGGGACCAGATGCCATGATCTCAGTTTGTTGAACATTGAGTTTTAAGCCAGTTTTTTCACTCTCCTCTTTGACTTTTATCAAGAAGATCTTTAGTTTCACTTCACTTTCTGCTGTAAGGGTGGTGTCATCTACACATCTGAGCTAATTGATGTTTCTCCCAGCAGTCTTGATTCCAGCTTGTGCTTCATCCAGCCCAGCATTTTGCAAGATGTACTCTGCATATAAGTTAAATAAGGGCAACAATACACAGTCTTGACGTACTCCTTTCCCTATTTGGAAATGGTCTGTTGTTCTGTGTCTTGTTCTAACTGTTGCTTCTTGAACTACATACAGGTTTCTCAGGAGGCAGATCAGGTGGTCTGGTATTCCCATCTCTTGAAGAATTTTTCAGTTTATTGTGATCCACACAGTCAAAGACACTGGCATAAAGCAGAAGTATATGTTTTTCTGGAACTCTCTTTCTTTTTTGAAGGTCCAGCAGATGCTGGCAATTTGATCTCTGGTTCCTCTGCCTTTTCTAAATCCAGCTTGAACATCTGGAAGTTCACGGTTCACGTACTGTTGAAGCCTGGCTTGGAGAATTTTGAGCATTACTTAACTAGCGTGTGAGATGAGTGCCCCTGTGCAGTAGTTTGAGCATTCTTTGGCATTGCCTTTCTCTGGGATTGGAATGAAAACTGACCTTTTCCAGTCCTGTGCCCACTGCTGAGTGACATATTGAGTGCAGTACTTTCACAGCAGCATCTTTTAGGATAGCTCAACTGAAGTCCCATCACCTCCACTAGCTTTGTTTGTAGTGATGCTTCCTAAGGCCCGCTTGACTTCACATTCCAGGATGTCTGGCTCTAGATGAGTGGTCACACCATCGTGGTGATCTGGCTCATGAAGATCTTTTTTGTACAGTTCTTCTGTGTATTCTTGCCACCTCTTAATACCTTTGTATAGTTCTTCTGTGTATTCTTGCCACCTCTTCTTAATATCTTCTGCTTCTGTTAGATCCATACCACTTCTGTCCTTTACTGTGCCCATCTTTGCCTAAAATGTTCCCTTGGTATCTCTAATTGTCTTGAAGAGGTCTCTAGTCTTTCCCATTTTGTTGTTTTCCTCTATTTCTTTGCATTGATCACTGAGGAAGGCTTTCTTATCTCTCCTTGCTATTTCTTGGGACTCTGCATTCAAATGGGTATATGTTTCCTTTTCTCCTTTGCCTTTTGCTTCTTTTCTTTTCACAGCTATTTGTAAGGCCTCCACAGACAACCATTTTGCCTTTTTGCATTTCTTTTTCTTGGGGATGGTCTTGCTCCCTGTCTCCTGTATAGTGTCACGAACCTCCATCCATAGTTCTCAGGCACTCTGTCTATCAGATCTAATCCCTTGAATCTGTTTGTCACTTCTTCTGTANTGCTCCCTGTCTCCTGTACAGTGTCACGAACCTCCATCCATAGTTCTCAGGCACTCTGTCTATCAGATCTAATCCCTTGAATCTGTTTGTCACTTCTTCTGTATAATCATAAGGGATCTGATTTAGGTCATATCTGAATGGTCTAGTGCTTTTCCCTACGTTCTTCAATTTAAGTCTGAATTTGGCAATAGGGAGTTCATGATCTGAGCCACAGTCAGCTCCTGGTCTTGTTTTTGCTGACTGTATAGAGCGTCTCCACTTTGGCTATGAAGAATATAATCAATCTGATTTCAGTGTTGACCATCTGGTGATGTTCATGTGTAGAGTCTTCTGCATTGTTGGAAAAGGGTGTTTGCTATGACCAGTGCATTCTCTTGGCAAAACTCTATTAGCCTTTGCCCCGCTTCATTCTGTACCCCAAGGCCAAATTTGCCTGTTACTCCAGGTATCTCTTGACTTCCTATTTTTGCATTCCAGTCCTCTATAATGAAAAGGACATCTTCTTTTGGGTATTAGTTGTAGAACGTCTTGGATATCTTCATAGAATGGTTTAACTTCAGCTTGTTCAACATTACTGGTCTGGGGCACAGATTTGGATTACTATAATACTGAATGGTTTGCCTTGGAAACAAACAAAGATCATTCTGTTGTTTTTGAGATTGCATCCAAGTACTGCATTTTGGACTCTTTCGTTGACTATGACGACTACTCCATTTCGTCTAAGGGGTTCATGCCCACAGTAGTAGATACAACGGTCATCTGAGTTAAATTCACCCATTCCAGTCCATTTTAGTTCACTGAGTCGTAAAGTGTCAGTGTTCACTCTTGCCATCTCCTGTTTGACCACTTCCAATTTGCCTTGATTCATGGACCTGACATTCCAGGTTCCTATGCAGTGTTGTTTTTGACATCTTAAGGACTTAAAAATTTCATATAATACAGAAATACTGGTGAGAATTTTTTCAGCTTTTATTATTAATTTATTTTACTGCAGTGACTTTTCATTGCTTAGTGCAGGCTTTGTCTGTTTGCAGAGAGCAGGGTGACTTTTGGTTGCAGTGCTTGGACTTCTCATTGTGGTGGCTTCTCTTGTTGCGGAGCACAAGCGCTGGGCACGTGGGGCTCAGTAGTTGTGCTTGTGGGCTCTAGACCTCAGGCTCAGTGTTTGTAATGCATGGGCTTAGTTGCTCCATGGCATGTGGAATCTTCCTGGAGCAGGGTTGAACCCGTTTCCCTTGCCTTGGCAAGCAGATTCTTTTGCATTGCACCACCAGGGAAGTCCTCAACTTTTATGTATGTAAAAGAAATGGTGTTTAAAGATCCTTCTGTTGAGTTTTCAATTCTGGATGGACAGTTTTTCCCTTAATACTTTAACATGTTACTCTTCTGTCTTCTCACTTAAGTGTCACCTAAGACTTTTGTTGTCATTTTTCTTTGTTCTGTTTATCTAATATAGCTTTTTTTCTTGTCAGCTCTTAAATTTTTTTCTTTATTGCTGCTTTTCAGTGATTTGGTTGACTTTCCATTGGACATTTCTTCATGTTTCTGGTACTGAGGTTTATTGAGCTTCTTGGGTCTGTGAGTTTATAGTTTTCATCAAATTTAGAAAAATTTTAGATACTGCTTTTCAAAATGTTTTTTTCTGCCTCTTATTTGATTTCCTCTCTTAAAGTTCTCCCATAATGCACTGATGTCTTTATCTTTCATCTTTCTTGTCTGTTTCATTTTGGATAGTTTCTGTTTCCATGTCTTCCAAGTTCTCTGATCTTTTTCCTGCAGTGTCTAATCTGCTAGTAATTTCATAGTGCATTTTGCATCCCAGAAATTGTATTTTTTATCCTGAAGTCCAGTTTTGATCTTTTTCATGTTTTCCTTGACATGTTTATTCTTTATTGTAACTTTATGTGGAATTCAGTTATAATGACTGTTTTAATGTCTTTGCTAATGTTAAGATCTCTATCACTCTGGGTTGTTTTGTTTGGCTTTCTTTTCCTATTGTAGGTATTATTAGATTGGTGCAAAAGTAATTGCGGTTTTGCATTGTTGCATTTGCTGTTTGATATTGGAGTACGTTCTTAAATGTGGTTATGTTATACATTATTGTGCATTTCTTGCCTAATGTTTATTTTAATGAACTATTGCTTGCTGTTTACTTTATATGTATTTTAGACTATGGAAATAATGTTAGACAAAAACAAATTCCAGTGATTTTCTTATTCAAGTTCAAAATGGTCATAAGCAGCGGAGACAGCTCACAACATCAACAACACATTTGGCACAGGAACTGCTAATGAACATGCAGTGAAGCAGTGATTCAAGAAGTTTTGCAAAGATAATTAGCCTCTTGAAGATGAGGAGAGCAGTGGTCGGCCATTGGAAGTTGACCAACAGCCAGATGAGAGAATCATCCAAGCTGATCCTCTTACAACTACACAAGAAGTTGCCCGAGAACTTAGCGTCAACCATTCTTTGGTCATTTGGCATTTGAAGCGGATTGGAAAGGTGAAAAAGCTTGGTAAGTGGGTGCCTCATGAGCTGACTGCATATCAAAAAAATTGTCTTGAAGTGTCATTTTCTCTTGTTCTAGACAGCAACGAACTATTTCTTGATCAGATTGTGATGTGCAATGAAAAGTGGATCGTATACCTCAGTTGGTGACGACCAGCTCAGCAGCTGGACTGAGAAGAAGCTCTAAAGTCCTTTCCAAAGCCAAACTTGCACCAAGAAACGGGTCATGGTCACTGTTTAGTGGTCTGCTGCTGGTGTGATTCACTACAGCTTTCTGAATCCCAGCAAAACCATTACATCTGGGAAGTATGCTGAGCAAGTTGCTGAGATACACCAAAAACTGCGGTGCCTGCAGCCACCATTGGTCAACAGAAAGGGCCCAGTTCTTCTCTGTGACGGTGACCAGTCACATGTTGTACAACCAATGCTTCAAAAGTTGAACATCCTGGGCTACTAAATTTTGCCTCATCTGTACCTATATTCACCTGACCTCTTGCCAACTGACTACCAGTTCTTTGAGCATCTTGAGAACTTTTTGCAGGGAAAATGCTTCCACAACCAGCAGGATGCAGAAAATGCTTTCCAAGAGTTCATCGAATACTGAAGAACTGATTTTTTTTTTTTTGCTGCAGGAATAAATGTATTTCTCGTTGGCAAAAGTATGTTGATTGTAATGGTTCATATTTTAATTAATAAAGATGTGTTTGTGCCTTGTTATACTGATTTAAAATTCAGGGCCCAAAACCACAATGACTGTTGCACCAACCTAGTGTGTTTTTTCAGGCTTCTTTACATGTCTGCTAAATTTAAAAATATTTTTATTTGTATTTAAGTTCCACGTATATAGCATTATGGTTCAACATCTGTTTGCACTACAAAGTTATTACCCCCCACAAGTCTAGTTACTATTCATCATCATACAGTTGATCCCCTTCATCCAAATCACCCATCTCCCAACCCCCTTCTTTTCTGGTAACTAGTAATCTGTTCTTTGAATCTGTTTGCTTTTGTTTTGTTTATCCATTGGTATGTGCATGTGTTTGTGTTTCAATTCCACATATGAATCAAATAATATGGTATTTGTCTTTCTTTGTCTAACTTACTTCACTTAGCATCATATCGTCAAGGTCCAACCATGTTATAAATGGCAGGATTTCATTCTTTGTCTGTGAAGTATTGTGTGTGTCTGTGTATGTGTGTATCTCATGTTCTCTTTATGCTTTTATCCATCAGTAGACACTTAGGTTGTTTGCATATTTTGGCTATTGTAAATAATGTTGCAGTTCAGTTCAGTTGCTCAGTCGTGTCTGACTCTTTGTGACCCCATGAATTGCAGCACACCAGGCCTCCCTGTCCATCACCAACTCCCAGAGTTCACTCAGACTCAAGTCCATCGAGTCAGTGATGCCATACAGCCATTTCATCCTCTGTCGTCCCCTTCTCCTCCTGCCCCCAGTCCCTCCCGGGATCAAACTCTTTTCCAATGAGTCAACTCTTCGCATGAGGTGTCCAAAGTACTGGAGTTTTAGCTTTAGCATCATTCCTTCCAAAGAAATCCCAGCACTGATCTCCTTCAGAATGGACTGGTTGGATCTCCTTGCAGTCCAAGGGACTCTCCAGAGTCTTCTCCAACACCACAGTTCAAAAGCATCAATTCTTCAGCACTCAGCCTTCTTCACAGTCCGACTCTCACATCCATACATGACTACTGGAAAAACCATAGCCTTGACTAGACGGACCTTAGTCGGCAGAGTAATGTCTCTGCTTTTGAATATGCTATCTAGGTTGATCATAACTTTTCTTCCAAGGAGTAAGCNTTGCTTTTTTACATTTCTTTTCCCTGGTGATGGTCTTGATCCCTGTCTCCTGTACAGTGTCACGAACCTCATTCCATAGTTCTTCAGGCACTCTATCAGATCTAGGCCCTTAAATCTATTTCTCACTTCCAGTGTATAATCATAAGGGATTTGATTTAGGTCATACCTGAATGGTCTAGTGGTTTTCCCTACTTTCTTCAATTTAAGTCTGAATTTGGTAATAAGGAGTTCATGATCTGAGCCACAGTCAGCTCCTGGTCTTGTTTTTGTTGACTGTATAGAGCATCTCCCTCTTTGGCTGCAGAGGATATAATCAATCTGATTTCGGTATTGACCATCTGGTGATGTCCATGTGTAGAGTCTTCTCTTGTGTTGTTGGAAGAGGGTGTTTGCTATGACCAGTGCATTTTCTTGGCAAAACTCATATTAGTCTTTGTCTTGCTTCATTCCGTATTCTAAGGCCAAATTTGCCTGTTACTCCAGGTGTTTTCTTGACTTCCTACTTTTGCATTCCAGTCCCCTATAATGAAAAGGACATCTTTTTTGGGTGTTAGTTCTAAAAGGTCTTGTAGGTCTTCATAGAACCGTTCAACTTCAGTTCTTCAGTGTTACTGGTTGGGGCATAGACTTGGATTACTGTGATATTGAATGGTTTGCCTTGGAAACAAACAGAGATCATTCTGTTGAATGTTGCAGTGGACCTAAAAGTTCATGTCTTTTTTAATTAGTGCTTTTGTATTCTTTAGATAAATACCCAGAAGTGAAATTGTTGTTAAATTTTTAAAGAAACCTCTCTGCTGTTTTCCATAGTTGCTGCACCAGTTTACATTCTCACTAATAGTTTAACAGAGTCCCTGCTTCACATACTCACTGACACTCATTATTTGTTGTTCTTTTGATAATCAACGTTACTTACAGATATGAGATGATGTCTCATTGTGGTTTTTGCTTGCATTTTCTGATAATTAATGATGTTAAGTATCTTTCATGTACCTGTTGGTCACTTGTATGTTGTCTTTGGAAAAGTATATCTGCTCCGATTCTCTGCCTATTTTTAAATTGGGTTGCTCGGCTTTTTGGTGTTGAGTTGTATAAGTTCTTTATATATTTTGGATATTAACCCTTCAGTAGTATGTGATTTGCAAATAATTTCTCCTATTCAGTAGATTTCCTTTTGTTTTGATTATGGTTTCCTTTGCTGTGCAGAAGCTTTTCAGTTTGATGTTTGTTTTTGCTTTTGTTTCCCTTTCCTTTGGCGTCTAATCCACTAAAACATTGGTAAGAATTAACATCAATGAATTTACCACCTGTGTTTTCTTCTAGCGATATTATAGTTTCAGGTCTTGAATTCACATCTTTAAACTATTTTGAGTTAATTTGTGTATGGTATAAGATAGTGGTCTGGTTTTATTCTGTTGAATGTGGCCGTCCAGTTTTCCCAGTATTGTTTATTAAAGAGACTATCCTTATTCCATTGTGTTTCTTTCTTCTTTTGTTATAAATTAGTTATCCATATATACGTGGGTTTATTTCTGGCCTCTCTATGTTCTGTTCCGTTGAACAGAACAACAGAGCAGAACTGTTTCTGTGCCAGTACCATACTGTTTTTGTTCCAGTACCATACTGTTTTAATTACTGTAGCTTTGTAGTATAGTTTGAAACCAGAGACTATGATACTTCTGGCTTTGTTCTTATTTCTCAAGGTTGTTTTGGCTATTTAGAGTCTTTCATGGTTCTATACAAACTTAAAAATTAATGTAGTTCTGTGAAATCTGCCATTAGAATTTTGTAAGGGTTGTACTGAATCTGTAGATTGCTTTGGGTAGTATGCATTTTTAAACTATTATTTCAATCCATGAGCATGAAATATCTTTCCATTTTTTAGTATCTTTAGTTTTTCTCATCTGTGCCTTACAGCTTTCAGTGTACAGGTTTTTCAACTCCTTGGTAAAATTTATTCTTAGGTCTTTTTGCCTGGTAAATATTTACTGGTTGCTAGACATTATAAATTTTATTTTGTTGAATGCTAGATATTTTTGTATTCTGGTAAATATTCTTGATCTTTGTTTTGGGACACAGTTCTTTGGAAACAATTTTGTCATTCTGGGTCTTGCCCTCAATATTTGTTAAGTGAGAGAAGTTTAGTGTTTAGTGCTGATTATTTCTCACCACTGGACTCTTCTGAGTACTCTGCTCATATCTCTGTGAAAGGAAGTTTTACGTGTAGCTTCTGGGAATGGGAACTCTACACGATCTCTGAGTACTCATTCTTCTAATCCTTTCAGGTGGATTTCTTCCTGACCTTAGGTATTTACCTTACATGCATGTCCTGATCAATACCGAATGAGTCGAGAGGGTCATTTTGCAGAGCTCCATTGTTTTCTTTCCCTGCTACTCTCTTCTCTAACTCAATCTTTGACTCTAGCTACGCTAGTTTCCCTGGAGTCTTGCTTCTGTCTCCTTAAGTTGGGTTCCATCACATTCTTCCTTTGTCACAGCCTGGAAGCTTTTTCCAAAGCTCAGCTTCTGTGTTTTCTGTCTCTTCAGGATATCTGTTCCTTCATCATGTCCAGCGTCTTGAAAACCATTGTTTGATTTTTGTTCAGTCTTTTATTTATTTCAGACAAGGGAGTAAAGTTGGTTTCTATTCCATCTGCTGGAAGTGAAAGGACTTTTGTTTTAATTAACTTTCAATTATAGAAATCTGAAGCAACTACAAAAATATAGAGAGTGGGATGATGCATCCCCATGTACCCATCATCGATTACAGATGTAAACATCTGTAATTACCCTCTCAGAGCCGGTGTTGTCTTGTCTTCTAACATTTTCCCTCTGTCTCTCAACCCCCCTGAATTATTTTGAACCTAATCATATCATCTCAACCCCAGATATGTTAGTACATATCTCTATTATATTCCCGAGCAGTTCCTCAGAGGCATAACCACAATACTGTTTCCATACCTAAAAGTCCTTATTTCTTATAACCTTTTAAAGTTTTGTTTTCTTTAAGATATTCCCAATATTCTCACAGTTTTGCTTTCTTCTTGTTTTTAAAGTTGGTTTGTTTGAAAAAGGATCCAAATAAAATTTACATATTCTTTTTAAATTATTGGGCTAGCCAAAAAGTTCATTTGAGTTTTTCTGTTACAACTTACAGAAAAACCTGAATGACCTTTTTTCCCAGCCCTGTGGCAAGATGTTAGGAGGGGCGAAATTGCATTTAGAAACAAACCCCATACCCTCCAGAGATGCTCAGAGGGCTCAAAGAAACCCCAGGACCCAGAGACCCCACAGAAACTGTGACAGAACTGTGTTTGAGTGTCTCCTGCAGAGGTCCAGGTCAGCAGTGGCCTGCTGCAGGGGCAGGGGCTCTGGGTGCAGCAGACCTGAGTATGGCATAAGCCCTCTTGGAGGAGGTCACCATTAGCCCCACCATAGAACCTCCAGAACTTACACAGGACTGGGGAAACAGACTCTTGGAGGGCACAAACAGAACCTTGTGTGCACCAGGACCCAGGAGAAAGAAGCAGTGACTCCACAAGAGACTGACCCAGACTTACCTGTGAGTGTCCAGGAGTCTCTGGCAGAGGCGTGGGGTGGTGGCAGCCTGCTGTAGGGTTGGGGGCACTAAGTGTAGCAGTGCATGCATGGGACCCTTTGAAGGAGGTTGCCATTATCTTCATCACCTCCACCATAGTTTGGCCCCAGGTAAATAACAGGGAGAGAACACAGCTCCACCCATCAATAGAAAATTGGATTAAAGGTATATCCCATCAGAATAAGACCCAGTTTCCCCTCAGTCAGTCTCTCCCATCAGGAAGCTTCCATAAGCCTCTTATCCTTCTCCATCAGAGGGCAGACAGACTGAAAACCACAATCACAGAAAACTAACCACTCTCATCACATGAACCACAGCCTTGTCTAACTCAATGAAACTATGAGCCATGCTGTTTAGGGCCACCCACCCAAGACGGACAGGACATGGTGGGGAGTTCTGACAAAACGTGGTCCACTGGAGAATGGATGGCAAATCACTTACAGTATTCTTGCCTTGAGAACCCCATGAACAGTTTGAAAAGGCAAAAAGATAGAACACTGAAAGATGAACTCCCCAGGTCAGTAGGTGCCCAATATGCTACTGGAGATCACTGGAGAAATAACTCCAGAAAGAATGAAGAGATGGAGTCAAGGCAAAACCAACACCCAGTTGAGGATGTGACTGGTGATGGAAGGAAAGTGCAATGCTGTAAAGGGCAATATTGCAAAGGAACCTGGAATGTTAGGTCCATGCTGCTGCTGCAGCAATCAAGGCAGATTGGAAGTGGTCAAACAGGAGATGGCAAGAGTCAACATTTTAGGACTCAGCGAACTAAAATGGACTGGAATGGGTGAATTTAACTCAGATGACCATTATATCTACGACTGTGGGCAAGAATCCCTCAGAAGAAATGTAGTAGTCATCATAGTCAATGAAAGACTCTGAAATGCAGTACTTGGATGCAGTCTCAAAACCGACAGAATGATCTCTATTCGTTTCCAAGGCAAACCATTCAGTATCACAATAATCCAAATCTGTGCCCCACCAGTAATGCTGAAAAAGCTGAAGTTGAATGGTTTTATGAAGACCTACAAGACATTCTACAACTAATACCCACCCAAAGATGTCCTTTTCATTATAGGGGGCTGGAATGCAAAAGTAGGAAGTCAAGAGATACTTGGAGTAACAGGCAAATTTGGCATTGGGGTACAGAATGAAGCAGAGCAAAGGCTCATAGACTTTTGCCAAGAGAATGCACTGGTCATAGCAAACACCTTTTTCCAACAACACAAGAGAAGACTCTACATATGGACATCATCAGATGGTCAATACCGAAATCAGATTGATTATATTCTTCGTAGCCAAAGTGGAGAAGCTCTATACAGTCAGCAAAAACATGAGCTAGAGCTGACTGTGGCTCAGATCATGAACTCCTTATTGCCAAATTCAGACTTAAATTGAAGAAAGTATGGAAAAGCACTAGACCATTCAGGTATGACCTAAATCAAATCCCTTATGATTATACAGTGGAAGTGACAAATAGATGCAAGGAATTAGATCTGATAGAGTGCCTGAGAACTATGGACAGAGGTTCATGACATGATACAGGAGACAAGGATCAAGACCATTCCCAAGAAGTTCAGTTCAGTCACTCAGTTGTGTCCAACTCTTTGCGACCTCATGAATTGCAGCATGCCGGGCCTCCCTGTCCATCACCCACCCCTGGAGTTCACTCAGACTCACGTCCATTGAGTCAATAATGCCATCCTGTCATTTCATCCTTTGTCGTCCCCTTCTCCTCCTGCCACCAATCCCTCCGAGCATCAGAGTCTTTTCCAGTGAGTCAACTCTTCGCATGAGGTTTCCAAAGTACTGGAGTTTCAGCTTCAGCATCATTCCTTCCAAAGAAATCCCAGGACTGATCTCCTTCAGAATGGACTGGTTGGATCTCCTTGCAGTCCAAGGGACTCTCAAGAGTCTTTCTCCAACATCACAGTTCAAAAGCATCAATTCTTCAGCACTCATCTTTCTTCACAGTCCAACTCTCACATCCATACATGAACAGTGGAAAAACCATAGCCTTGACTAGACGGACCTTTGTTGGTAAAGTAATGTCTCTGCTTTTGAATATACTATCTAGGTTGATCATAACTTTTCTTCCAAGGAGTAAGTGTCTTTTAATTTCATGGCTGCAATCACCATCTGCAGTGGTTTTGGAGCCCCCCCCCCCCCGAAAAGTCTGACACTGTTTTCACTGTTTCCTCATCTATTTCCCATGAAGTGGTGGGACCAAATGCCATGATCTTAGTTTTCTGAATGTTGAGCTTTAATCCAGCTTTTTCACTCTCCACTTTCACTTTCATCAAAAGACTTTATAGTTCATCTTCACTTTCTGCCATAAGGGTGGTATCATCTGCATATCTGAGGTTATTGATATTTCTCCCAGCAATCTTGATTCCAGCTTGTGCTTCTTCCAGTCCAGCATTTCTCATGATGTACTCTACATATAAGTTAAATAAGTAGGGTGACAATATACAGCCTTGACGTACTCCTTTTCCTATTTGAAACCAGTCTGTTGTTCCATGTCCAGTTCTAACTGTTGCTTCCTGACCTGCATATAGGTTTCTCAAGAGGCAGGTCAGGTGGTCTGGTATTCCCATCTCTTTCAGAATTTTCCACAGTTCACTGTGATCCACACAGTCAAAGGCTTTGGCATAGTTAATAAAGCAGAAATAGATGTTTTTCGGGAAGTCTCTTGGCTTTTTTGATGATCCAGCGGATGTTGGCAATTTGATCTCTGGTTCCTCTGCCTTTTCTAAAACCAGCTTGAACGTCAGGAGGTTCACGGTTCACGTATTGCTGAAGTCTGGCTTGGAGAATTTTGAGATGACTTTACTAGCGTGTGAGATGAGTGCAATTGTGCAGTGGTTTGGGCATTCTTTGGCATTGCCTTTCTTTGGGATTGGAATGAAAACGGACCTTTTCCAGTCCTGTGGCCACTGCTGAGTTTTCCAAATTTGCTGGCATATTGAGTGCAGCACTTTCACAGCATCATCTTCAGGATTTGAAATAGCTCTACTGGAATTCCATCACCTCCACTAGCTTTGTTCATAGTAATGCTTCCTAAGGCCCACTTGACTTCACATTCCAGGATGTCTGGCTCTAGATGAGTGATCACACCATCGTGATTATCTTGGTCATGAACATCTTTTTTGTACAGTTCTTCTGTGTATTCTTGCCACCTCTTCTTAATATCTTCTGCTTCTGTTAGGTCCAGACCATTTCTGTCCTTTATTGAGCCCATCTTTGCATGAAATGTTCCCTTGGAATCTCTAATTTTCTTGAAGAGATCTCTAGTCTTTCCCATTTTGTTGTTTTCCTCTATTTCTTTGCATTGATCGCTGAAAAAAGCTTTCTTATCTCTTCTTGCTATTCTTTGGAACTCTGCATTCAGATGCTTGTATCTTTCCTTTTCTCCTTTGCCTTTTGCTTCTTTTCTTTTCACAGCTAATTGTAAGGCCTCCTCAGACAGCCATTTTGTTTTTTTTGCATTTCTTTTCCCTGGGGATGGTCTTGATCCCTGTCTCCTGTACAATGTCACGAACCTCCGTCTATAGTTCACCAAGCACTCTATCTGTCAGATCTAGTCCCTTAAATCTATTTCTTACTTCCAGTGTATAATCATAAGGGATTTGATGTAGGTTATACCTGAATGGTCTAGCGGTTTTTCCTACTTTCTTCAATTTAGGTCTGAATTTGGCAATAAGGAGTTCATGATCTGAGCCACAGTCAGCTCCTGGTCTTCTTGTTTTTGTTGACTGTATAGAGCATCTCCATCTTTGGCTGCAGAGGATATAATCAATCTGATTTCGGTGTTGACCATCTGGTGATGTCCATGTGTAGAGTGTTCTCTTGTGTTGTTGGAAGAGGGTGTTTGCCTTGACCAGTGCATTTTCTTAGCAAAACTCTATTAGCCTTTGCCCTGCTTCATTCCATATTCTAAGGCTAAATTTGCCTGTTACTCCAGTTGTTTCTTGACTTCCTACTTTTGCATTCCAGTCCCCTATAATGAAAAGGACATCTTTTTTGGGTGTAAGTTCTAAAAGATCTTGTAGGTCTTCATAGAACCATTCAACTTCAGCTTCTTCAGCGTTAACTCTTGGGGCATAGACTTGGATTACTGTAATACTGAATGGTTTGCCTTGGAAATGAACAGAGATCATTCTGTCATTTTTGAGATTGCATCCAAGTACTGCATTTCGGACTGTCTTGTTGACCGTGATGGATATTCCATTTCTTCTAAGGGAGTCCTGCTCGCAGTAGTAGATATAATGGTCATCTGAGTTAAATTCACCCATTCCAGTCCATTTTAGTTCGATGATTCCTAGAATGTCGATGTTCACTCGTGCCATCTCTTGTTTGACCACTTCCAATTTGCCTTGATTCATAGACCTGACATTCCCGGTTCCTATGCAATATTGCTCTTTACAGCATCGGACCTTGCTTCTATCACCAGTCACATCCACAGCTGGATATTGTTTTTGCTCTGGCTCCATCCCTTCATTCTTTCTAGAGTTATTTCTCCACTGATCTCCAGTAGCATATTGGACACCTACTGACCTGGGGAGTTCCTCTTTCAGTATCCTATCATTTTGCCTTTTCATACTGTTTATGGGGTTCTCCAGGGAAGAATACTGAAGTGGTTTGCCGTTCCCTTCTCCAGTGGACCAGATTCTGTCAGACCTCTCCACCATGTCCCGCCTGGCTTGGGTGGCCCCACGGGCGTGGCTTAGTTTCATTGAGTTAGACAAGGCTGTGGTCCTAGTGTGATTAGATTGACTAGTTTTCTGTGTTTATGGTTTCAGTGTGTCTGCCCTCTGATGCCCTCTTGCAACACCTACCATCTTACTTGAGTTTCTCTTACCTTGGACGTTGGGTATCTCTTCGTGGCTGTTCCAGCAAAGCACAGCCGCTGCTCGTAACCTGGGACTAGGGGTATCTCCTTGCCGCTGCCCCTCCTGACCTCGAACGTGGAATAGCTCCCCTAGGCCCTCCTGTGCCTGTGCAGCCACCGCTCCTTGGATGTGGGGTTGCTCCTCCCGGCTACTGCTCCTGTCCTCGGTTGTGGGGTGGGTCCTCCCGGCTGCTGCCCCTGACCTCGGATGTGGGGTAGCTCCTCTCGGCCGCTCCTGTGCTGTCGCAGCCTGGCACTCTCGGCCGCCGTCCCTGACCTCAGAAAAAGAAATGCAAAAAGGCTAAATGGTTGTCTGAGAAGGCCTTACAAATCGCTGTGAAAAGAAGAGAAGTGAAAGGCAAAGGAGAAAAGGAAACATATACCCATTTGAATGCAGAGTCCCAAGGAATAGCTAGGAGAGATAAGAAAGCCTTCCTCAGTGATCAGTGCAAAGAAATAGAGGAAAACAAAAGAATGGGAAAGACTAGCGATCTCTTCAAGACGATTAGAGATACCAAGGGAACATTTCATGCAAAGATGGGCTCAATAAAGGACAGAAATGGTATGGATTTAACAGAAGCAAAAGGTATTAAGAGGTGGCAAGAATACACAGAAGAACTGTACAAAAAAGATCTTCATGAGCCAGATCACCACGATGGTGTGACCACTCATCTAGAGCCAGACATCCTGGAATGTGAAGTCAAGCGGGCCTTAGGAAGCATTACTACAAACAAAGCTAGTGGAGGTGATGGGACTTCAGTTGAGCTATCCTGAAAGATGCTGCTGTGAAAGTGCTGCACTCAATATGTCACTCAGCAGTGGGCACAGGACTGGAAAAGGTTTTCATTCCAATCCCAGAGAAAGGCAGTGCCAAAGAATGCTCAAACTACTGCACAGGGGCACTCATCTCACACACTAGTTAAGTAATGCTCAAAATTCTCCAAGCCAGGCTTCAACAGTACATGAACCGTGAACTTCCAGATGTTCAAGCTGGATTTAGAAAAGGCAGAGGAACCAGAGATCCAATTGCCAGCATCCGTTGGATCATTGAAAAAGCAAGAGAGTTCCAGGAAAACATCTACTTCTGCTTTATTGACTATGCCAAAGCCTTTGACTGTGTGGATCACAGTGAACTGTGGAAAATTCTTCAAGAGATGGGAATACCAGACCACCTGATCTGCCTCTTGTGAAATCTGTATGCTGGTCAGGAAGCAACAGTTAGAAGTGGACATGGAATAACAGACTGGTTCCAAATCATGAAAGCAGTCACGGCTGTATATTGTAGCCCTGCTTATTTAACTTCAGTGCAGAATCATGAGAAACACTGGACTCGACGAAGCACAAGCTGGAATCAAGATTGCTGGGAGAAATATCAGTTATCTCAGATACGCAGATGATACCACCCTTATGGCAGAAAGTGAAGAGGAACTAAAAAGCCTCCTGATGAAAGTGAAAGAGGAGAGTGAAAGAGTTGGCTTAAAATTCAAAATTATGAAAACGAAGATCAAGGCAGCTGGTGCCATCACAGAGACATCACTTTGACAATAAAAGTCCATCTAGTCAAAGCTGTGGTTTTTCCAGTAGTCATGTATGGGTATGAGAGTTGGACTATAAGGAAAGCTAAGCACCAAAGAATTGATGCTTTTGAATTGTGGTGTTGGAGAAGCCTCTTGAGAGTCCCTTGGATTGCAAGGAGATCCAACCAGTCCATTCTGAAGGAAATCAGTCCTGAATATTCATTGGAAGGATTGATGCTGAAGCTGAAACTCCAATACTTTGGCTACCTGATGCGAAGAACTGACTCACTGTAAAAGTCCCTGATGCTGGGAAAGGTTGAAGGGAGCAGGAGAAGGGGATGACAGAGGATAAGTTGATTGTATGGCATCACTGACTCAATGGATGAGTTTGAACAAGCTCCTGGAGTTGGTGATGGACAGGGAGGCCTGGCATGCTGCAGTCAGTCGAGTCCCAAAGAGTCTGGCACAACTGAATGACTGAACTAACTGAAACAATTCCTTCTCAGTTTGGACTCAATTATTAGTCTCTTGACATCATAAGCCATATTGTAACAGGAACTTTCTCTTTGGTTTCTCTAGCCCCATTCACTGCTTCTACTTCCCATAGCCACCAGTTTTCTCCTACCAGCACTTTTGATCCATGTTGTTTCTTCCTAAAATGTACATATGGTGATGCCAATCTTAAGCTTAAAAAACCTTCAGTGAATAAACAATGTGCAGAAAAATGTGTATGGTATGCCTTTCTTTTTGTAAAAATTTAAAGTAGTATATGTGCTTATGCATCTATAGACTGCCTGAAGAAGGCTACGGAAGTTACTGGTTGCTTTCTAAGAGGGAAGCTAGATGACTGAAGTGAGAAAAAGACAGATTTTTTCCTATTATATTTTGTTTGAATTCTTTTATTTATGTAATTATGTTTATTCATTTTAAGTAAAAAGAAAACATTTTAAATAAGTACTGAGTAAATTATAAGAGCCTGAACTTGGTATTCAGGAACCTTCTACTCTGTGGCTCCCCTTTCCCTTTTGTTTCCAGCCAGGATGCACCTCACCTGGGTGGTGTTTAACAGGATGTTTCAGCATGGTCTTGGTTGTTACGGAGTCTGGAGATTACTACCAGTATTGACGCAGGGTCCAAGGATTCTGAATTTCTTGTAGTGCTTAGTGTGGTTCTACCTAAAATGCCTTTAGGCCACCTTTGAGGATCATTTTTCTCCCTAGGGAATCTAATATTTTATCCATTCTTTGATTTTGTGTTCTGCCTAAGTTTTAGTTTTCCCATTCCTTTGATGTGCCATTCTTTCTATACTAAATATCATTTTCATTTGTCTTTACCTGTCCGTTAAAACTATATTGCCTATTTTTAGGTATTTGTATGTATAAATTATTTTTCACTTGAGATTTGAGCTATTTGTGGGGAGAGATATACTTCCTAGAGTTTTTGTAATCTTTATGAAGTTTGACTCTGTGTGTGTTTTGATAAAAAGGGATATGATAATGTAGCTACTCAATATATTGTGGATTGTTGTGGCAATTAAAATTAATGCTTGTAAGGAATTTAAAACACTATGTAATGTAGATTACAGTGTGTTATGCTTTATATGTAGTAGGCATTCATTCAGTAAAGTTTTTGAAATATTTGGTGTATTGATGAATAAATCAGTGAACATTATTCTTAGTTTTCAGAGATTAATGTAAATACAAACTATGTTTTATTATTTTTTTCACAACCAGTATTCATTATTCCATTCAAGAAATAATTGTTTCATATGCACTGGGCCATGGTGCGAGTTTTCGGAAACACATGGTGACTAATTGGCTGTGTTCTTTTAAGAAGTTTACAGATACACTTCCTTATCAAAATATGAGTTTTGTAAGAGTAGAAGAGGGAGGAGCCTAAATTAATTTTGCTGGAACAGTAAATGTCAGCTTTATCTGATTGAAAGTAAGTCTGAAGGATGTCCTGTGGTATACCAAATTATTATAATTTATTTTGCTTGCCCTTGAAAAAGACTTGGGCACTGTATCCAACATGATAATCTTAGCTGCCAACATGGTTTTTCCTAACAATAGAAATAATTATCAGTGATTGTCTTTACCTCATGTTAATGGGGTTTTGTTAATATTTTATCCATTTTTTGGTTTCGTGTTCTACCTAAGGTTTAGTTTTCCCATTCCTTTGATGCGCCATTCTTTCTATATTAAATATCTTTTTTGTTCATCTTTACTTGTCTGGTAAACCTGTATTGCCTGTTCTTAGGTATTTATATGTGTAAATTATTTTTCACTTAAGATTTTGAACTAATTGTGGTGAGAGATATACATCCTGGTAAATTTTTGTAATTGTTATGAAGTTTGACTGTGTGTTAGTCTGTTAATCTCTGAGAGCTTGAAATTGAGTTTTGTTGTTTCAAGTGATGGTTCTGTTTATATAATGATTACTGTGAAGTTAAGTATATTGCAGCATTTCTGTTAGTTGAATTTCACTGTTATTAGAGAGGCTTCAAAATTTGTCTAATTCCTGAATTTAGTATTTGTGATTTTATATTTAGAATTGTTTGTATTTCTCTACGTATTAGGTATTAACTCCACAAAAGTTGGAATTGTTACGAGCCCAAATACAACAAGAGCTGGAAACTCCAATGAGAGAACGTTTTCGGAATCTAGATGAAGTAAGTAATTTGTATTTATATTTTCATTAGACTGTGAAAGGTTTGATGAGAAAAGCATCATTTTCCTACTCAAAAGCCCTGCAGTGGCTTCCATTCTTACTCTCAGTCCTTATAGTGCCCTTCAAGAC
This sequence comes from Redunca redunca, assembly GCA_006410935.1. NCBI lineage: Eukaryota > Metazoa > Chordata > Mammalia > Artiodactyla > Bovidae > Redunca > Redunca redunca. The sequence continues at coordinate 77,297 of SJYQ01031907.1, forward strand.
TGCACAGGATAAGATCCTGTTCCTCCGTCCACATTAACCTTGTTGGTGTTTCTTTGGTACTCTAGAAGTGGTGCAGTTCGAGACTTTGCTGTAGCTTTTACTCCTGCTGTATATCTCTTGGTTAACTTTCTCATCTTCAAGGCAGCTGAAATTTCACCTTCCCAGTGAGGCCTACTTTGACCTACTGCCTCCATTTAATATTGCAGCCTGCCTTTCCTATCACTCTTTAGATTTTTGGATGCCCATTTACCCTGCTCTACTTTTAATTTTTCTCTAATATTGATAATCTTCTAAATATGCTATATATTTATTGTATTTGTTTTACATTTTTTCTCTTTACAACTGCTAGAATGTAAGTTGCATGAGAAGAGGTAACTGTTTTGGTTGACTGTTATACTCTGAATTCCTGAACTCTTAGCATACAGCAGGTGCTTAATTAATATTTGTTGAATAAAAGAATGAAATCCAAGCAACCTCAGAAAAGTGAAAATTTATTACTTTTTCTTCAAATTGAGATGTCGCCTCATATGCAATGTTAGTATAATGTGACTAATTGTTTGGTAAAGGAACAGGAAAAGATGACAAATACTGACTATATTAGGTACTATGCTAGACATTTTATATATTAAATTATTTGATAAATATACTGAACCTTATACATGCAAATGAATATTGTCCCCTTCACAATGGACCCCTTTGGAAAGCTGGAGTCTAGTGATATACTGCCTTTGAGCAAAATAGTTGTGGAATCCTCTTTTCCTAATGATTTTCTGGCTTGATAAAGTCATTTTTTGAATATCATCCTCGTTGGTAGCCAAAGCATTACAGTTTAGTGGTAGTAAACTATTTTGGGGGCTCCAAAATCACTGCAGATGGTAACTGCATCCATGATATTAAAAGACACTCCTTGGAAGAAAAGTTATGACCAACCTAGACAGCATATTAAAAAGCAGAGACATTGCTTTGCCAAAAAAGGTCCATCTAGTTGAGGCTATGGTTTTTTCAATAGTCGCGTATGGATATGAGAGTTGGCCTATAAAGAGAAGAGCGCCAAAGAATTGATGCTTTTGAACTGTGGTGTTGGAGAAGACTTGTGAGAGTCTCTTGGACTGCAAGGAGATCCAACCAGTTCGTCCTAAAGGAAATCAGTCCTGAATATTCATTGGAAGGACTGATGTTGAAGCTGAAACTCCCAATACTTTGGCCACCTGATATGAAGAGCTGGCTCATTTGAAAAGACTCTGATGCTGGGAAAGATTGAAGGCGTGAGGAGAAGGGGACAACAGAGGATGAGGTGGTTGGATGGCATCACTGACTCAATGGACATGAGTTTGAGTAAACTCTGGGAGTTGGTGATGGACAGGGAGGCCTGGCGTGCTGCAGTCCATGGGGTTGCAAGAGTCGGATACGACTGAGAGACTGAACTGAACTGAGTAGATTTAATTTTGGGATACAACAAAATCACTTAAACCTGAGTTAGATGATCAAGTTAAGTGAGAGGGGTTTTTTTTTTTTTTTTTTTTAACTGAGGTATGTCCATAATAAATTCACGAAACCCACTTTCTTGGTCAATAAACTGGCTTAGAAATCTTTCAACTGAAGATTTACAGTGAGCTGAGTATTTTAGGAGGCGTGCTTTCCTTATTAATTTATTGATGCATGTTGAAATAGTGTCTCCTTCTTGCTCTTTTGCCTAAGTTTTTCTTGAGATTCAGAATGCTATCAACTTTTTAGTGTTAGGGAGCAGAATTGGGTCATAGGTCTTGCATGTGTTGTTGGTTAGTCAGGAGGGTTGAAGTTGTACTTCAGACTGGTGTGTTGACTTGGACTATCATTATAACATTTGATTGAACCTTAGGTTATTATGCTAAGCATTCAGATAATCATTTACATACTTAGAATTCATCCTTTCTGACTTTTAAGATGGCATTTTATGTTATAGAATTAGGTTTTCATTATTTTTAAAAATTTGAATGTAACTGCTTTGCAATATTGACTGTACAGCAGTGTGAATCAACTGTACGTATACATATGTACCCTCTGTTTTGAGCCTCCCTTCAACCCCCACCCCCCATTCCACCTCTTTAGGTCATCACAGAGCACTGAGCCGAGTTCCCTGTGCTGTATAGCAGCTTCCCACTAGCTAGCTGTTTTACACATGGTAGTGTAAACATTTCAGTGCTACTCTCTCATAGAATTAATTTTTAAAATCTATTTTGAAAGGTGTGCTACATTCTTAAATATTATTAAGCCAAGAAGTCAGAACTTCTGACATGCTACACATTTCTGTTATGAGAATCAATGAGGAAATGAGATTAATGACAGTTTGCTTTATTAATACCTTTTCAGGAGTGTGCTAATTCTGTTTGTAGCATTCTTGTCATGAGGACTTTTCCAAAGTTTGTTTATACTTCTGTTAAGGTTATTTTTTACTTTTAGAATGGCTTTCAGTATAAAACAGTTTAAATTTTTTGCAAAAGTGATTTTTTAAGTAACTATAAATTTCATTTTAAAATTTGTGATAAATTACAATCTTTTTAAATTTAGGAAGTGGAAAAGTATAGAGCTGAATATAATAAGCTTCGCTATGAACATACATTTCTCAAATCAGAATTTGAACACCAGAAAGAAGAATTTGCACGTATTTTAGAAGAAGAAAAAATAAAACACAAATCAGAGGTGAGTGACTGATTATACTGGTTTAGTCATTATGCTACTAATTAATAAAATTTTATGATTATATATTTTTTGTGAATCTCAACTTAGAGCTGATTGTATAATTGTTTTATTGGCTAATAATTATATGGCTAATATTTGTCATTATTTTCATCTGCTCTATAGCAGCATTTTTCTTGTGAATGTTCTTTTTTGACTGTTAATTTTTCTTCTTTCCCTCTTTCCTTTTGCCCCAGTTAATGAAGATGCATAGCCACAGAGACAGACTTCTCTTTCAAATATAGTTTGTATGATTGCTTGGTTAGCAGTGTCCCCCTCTACTTATTAAAATCAAACCATATTCAGGAGAGCTCTGGCTGTCAGCCCATGCACCTTATTTCCACTGATAAAAATTAAGGAGTTTATACCTTAGGGAGTGCCCATCACCCTCAACATTGTGCCCCCCACCATCACTGTGTTTTTTCTGACATCTACAACTGTAATAATGCCTGTAGTCTACAGTGGTATTCTGTGTCTGTTGAGTTAGCCGGCCTCCGTGCTCATTTTGTGGTTTGTCTCCTAAATTTGCCAAAAATGAAATTTGTGTTTCTTATTCCTCATGTTATTTTTAGGTGATTTTTCAGGATAGAAAGAGAAATAACCATTTTATCCTGCTATGTTCCCTGCTGGCTCAGATGGGAAAGAACCAGCCTGCAATGCAGGAGACACAGGTTCAATCCCTGCATAGGGAAGACCCCCTGGAGAAGGAAATGGCAACCCACACCAGTAGTCTTGCCTGGAGAATTCCATGGACAGAGGAGCCTGGCAGGCTACAGTCTATGGGGTCACAAAGACTGGGACACAACTGAGCAACTAACACACTTTCATTCAAATAAGAAATCTAATGCTAGTTGAATTTATAAGAAAAAAATTGCTTGCAGTCTGTTGTTATGGGGAGTGTTCTGTGTACAAACACATCTTCATCATATATTTGTTGCATTGTCTTTATTTGGAATTAAGAGCTAAAATATACTCTCCTTCCTTTAACATTTACTAGTTAGATCAAACTGATTTTATCAGTGAGCAGATTGCTCCATGATTATTTGAAATGTAAGAAGCTGAATGAACCTCAGATCATTTAAGTCCATTAAGAATTTGGTACTGAAAAAACTAAAAATAATTATAATAGTCTTTTTCATTAAAAAATTATTTATGGCCTTTTTTTTTTTTTTTTTAAACATTTGATCTCACTTCTATTATGGTCAGTGAAATGGGGCAGGACTGTCTAATTTTCTCCATTTTAAATGGAAACACTGAAGCACAAGATAAGGGACTTGCCCAAAGTTTCACAGAAACTCATTAGCCAAGTTAACTGAACTCCAGTACCCCAACTCCCAGCCCAGAGTTTTAAATTTGAAATTACTAATGATTCGAGGTTTCCATGTTAATTAGAGGCCATCTACCACTGTAATGTTGTAGAGAAATGAATTGATTTATATTATATAAGATTTTGAATCTATAATAATGATAGATTTAAGGGGACTACATATAAAATTTTTCCTCTGGGAAAAGGAATGATAAAAATTTCAAATTTAAAGTGTAGATTTAGTATGTTGAAGAGTAACTACTGAGATTAAAGATAATGGTGCTTTATTTTATACTTTGCTTTTAAAATCTAATGTTGGTTGATGTTTATCTGGTAATGATTATTTGTGCTCTCTTAGTTTTATCTTTTTTCTTCTTTTTTAAAATGAATGAAATGTGCATCTGAAATCTGATGGCTGTTCTATTTTTCATCCATGAAAGACCACATGATAATCATTAAAAATTTTAAGATGCCAGTGGCATCATTAATTTTCTAATTGGAATGTGTTATGACGTTCTTAGAAATCTGGAGACAAATGGCTAGCTCTATGTCATGATTAGTAAAAGCTGGAAAAGTAAAACTTTCTAATAAGGCCGAAGTTCTCTCCTTTCTACTTCCCAGTTGATTATGCAGGAGCAGTATTAATTAGTGGATAATTGGTGTCTGCTTTCATTCCATCACTTATCTTTACACTCCAGTTTCTCTATACAATTAAAGTAAAAACTAGTGAGATGATGTGGATCGCAAAACAGCAGTAAAACTTCAAAGTAAGCCTACCCTTGCCGTCTATCAATTTTACGATTTTAACTGGTGTAAAATATATTATCTTGGAGTATTAAAAATAATTGGATTTTCTTGCATTAATTAAGGACTCACACAATAAGTGTACATTTTCATTCTACAGTTAAAAGAAGTTTTGGTTCATATGGTAATACTTGAGGAAAATTTTGTTATTAGTGTTTTCCTGAGGAGCACACTAGGAATTCACATTTTCCTCATGATACTTTAAATTTTAAAAATTACATGAAGGAAGATATCTTATGAAAAAGATATGTCGTGATTTCTTAGTGCGTTTGACTGTAAGCACATATTAAGTCTGGGGTTTTATACAAATGAAATTCTGAAGTTGCATACATTCTTATTTGGAAGTGGTACTACTGTGTTTTCATTTTATTAGGACTCTGGTTTTATATTATTCTGCAAATAGTAATGAAGAGCAATACAGAGAGTTTTAGGTTCAGGTGATTGTAATGTAGGCTGAATGAGTGAAAGAGTAATCCAGTGAAGAAGTATTAACGATCTTGAGAGAGGGCAGTGAGCATTGCACCATATGAAAAACTGATATGATAACATAATGACAGGTCTCTGAGACTATTCCATCATGTGTCCCAAACTGACTGTGCTCTACCTTGGATTATGTAGGGATCATGAGAAGCCAAAGCTCCTATGGCAAAAAGGAGAACTTTTCTGGGTCTCTGTTACCACATACTGTTTTCCTTATAGCACTGGTAGCAGGAGAACTGATCATGCCCTCCTTGTTTGGGTCCTTGCGCTGACATGTACATAATCACATTGGTAGACATCATGAAATCTCTCAGAACACTTTTGTTCTGGTGGGTTCTAAAGTTCTATCTGAAGTGCTGCTTTAGGTCCAGGTGTTTCCTTTATTTATTTATTATTTATTATTTTTTTATTATTTATTTTTTTAAATTTTACTTTACAATACTGTATTTGTTTTGCCATACATCAACATGAATCCGCCATGAGTATACACATGTTCCCAATCTTCAACCTCCCTCCCATCTCCCTCCCCATACTGTCTCTCTGGGTCATGCCAGTGCACCAGCCCCAAGCATCCTGTATCCTGCATTGAACCTAGACTGGTGATTCGTTTCTTATATGATCTTATACGTGTTTCAGTGCCATTCTCCCAAATCATCCCACCCTCGCCCTCTCCCACAGAGTCCAAAAGACTGTTCTATACATCTGTGTCACTTTTGCTGTCTCACATACAGGGTTATCATTACCATCTTTTTAAATTCCATATGTATGTGTTAGTATACTGTATTGGTGTTTTTCTTTCTGGCTTACTTCACTCTGTATAATTGGCTCCAGTTTCATCCACCTCATTAGAACTGATTCAAATGTATTCTTTTTAATGGCTGAGTAATACTCCATTGTGTATATGTACCACAGCTTTCTTATCCATTCATCTGCTGATGGACATCTAGGTTGCTTCTATGTCCTTGCTATTATAAACCCTAAAGTCAGGAACAAGAGAAGGGTGCCCACTTTCACTGCCACTATTCAACATAGTTCTGGAAGTTTTGGCCACAGCAATCAGAGCAGAAAAAGAAATAAAAGGAATCCAAATTGGAAAAGAAGAAGTAAAACTCTCACTGTTTGCAGATGACATGATCCTCTACATAGAAAACCCTAAAGACTCCACCAGAGTCTTTACTAGACTAGAAGCACAAGATTATTAGAGCGTAAATTACTAGAGCTAATCTATGGATATAGTAAAGTTGCAGGATATAAAATCAACACACAGAAATCCCTTGCATTCCTATACACTAATAATGAGAAAGTAGAAAAAGAAATTAAGGAAACAATTCCATTCACCATTGCAACAAAAAGAATAAAATACTAGAAATATATCTACCTAGAGAAACTAAAGACCTATATATAGAAAACTATAAAACACTGGTGAAAGAAATCAAAGAGGACACTAATAGATGGAGAAATATACCATGTTCATGGATTGGAAGAATCAATATAGTGAAAATGAGTATACTACCCAAAGCAATCTACAGTTTCAATGCAATCCCTATCAAGCTACCAGCAGTATTCTTCACAGAGCTAGAACAAATAATTTCACAATTTGTATGGAAATACAAAAAACTTGAATAGCCAAAGCAATCTTGAGAAAGAAGAATGGAACTGGAGGAATCAACCTGCCTGACTTCAGACTCTGTTCCTTTATTTAAAATATTCCAAATTCTCTAACTTACACCCTTCTCAGATTACTCTGAACTACATTATAATAGGCAAAAGTGATGGGACCGGTGATGGGATTGTGATGCCATGATCTTCATTTTTTGAATGTTGATTTTTAAGCCAGCTTTTCCACTCTCCTTGTTCACCCTCATCAAAAGGCTCTTTAGTTCCTCTTCTCTTTCTGCCATAAGGGTGGTGTCATCTACATATCTGAGGTTATTGATATTTCTCCCAGCTATCTTGATTCCAGCTTGAGCTTTATCCAGCCGGGCATTTCTCATGATGTACTCTGCATATAAGTAGGGTGACAATATACAGCCTTGATATATTCCTTTCCCAATTTGGAACCAGTCCACTGTTCCATGGAGAAGGAAATGGCAACCCACTCCAGTATTCTTGCCTGGAGAATCCCAGGGACAGAGGAGCCTGGTGGGCTGCCATCTATAGGGTCACACAGAGTCGGACATGACTGAGGGACTTAGCAGCAGCAGCCATTGTTCCATGTTTGGTTCTAACTGTTGCTTCTTGACTGCACTTCTTAGATTCATTTATAGCAATGTGAGCAGTCAGTTGTCTCTTGGGCCATTTTGGCCCAGGCTGCAGAGCATTACTTTAAGTCCTTTTGGCTTAAAGTGAGCCTTCTAAGCTCATCCTGGCTAAAACAACCCCTGGAGGTGTTTATAGCTGTTGTTTTTAACTTTCTTTCTCTCTCCATCTTTTTTAAACAACTGGATTTTTTTTTAAGTTAAATCATCTAAAGAAATCCCATATATAAAAAGAGGAGCTGGTATAGTTAACAACAAAGATTTGTTAGTAGGGGATAGGGAGTTGGAGAGATCAGCAAAGGGAAAGAATGAGTTTTACTCTGATTACTTGGACCCTCATTCCTGGAGGTGAGAGACCTCTGAAGTGCCTTAGAGGTTAGGAAGCAGCTTGAAATCTCCTGATGCTGAGGTGCGTGGGATCCAGTCACAATGGTTGGCATGAATAAGAAGACCATTGGTCTTGCTGTTCAACAAGTTCTGTGGTGATTTGTCATTACCCTGGGATAGTGATTTTCAGTTCCTTCTTGCATCTGAGAATTAAGAACTAGGCCATCACTACAACTGGGGCTTTAATAAACTCTCAGCTATCATTAAAACTCTCATCAGTCACATTTGTAGTTAGTAATATGGACAAGCAGCTTTTTAAAATAAATTAAGTTGCTTTGGAGTAGATGATTTTATTAGTGTAGATATAGCCAAAGAATTACTGTCAGATGAGGAAAAGCTTAGGAGTAATCAGCATATTGATCTTACATAAGTCCCTGTAATGTTCTGATGATTTTTAAAATTACTTGACATATTTTAAATTATTCTGTAGTATTATTTTAAATTTTGAACTTTAGCCAGCATCTGATGAAGCCCTGTGCTAAACACCATGAGGAGATGGAGGGAGAAAAATAGGACAGGGTCCTTGCCCTCACAGTTCAGTCATGCCAAGTACAGAACGAAGAATGTGACATTTTAGGATTTGTTTTTCCTTTTTCATTCACCACCTGAGCTTTTTTGTTTCGTATTGTGCAATTTCAAATTTTAATTTGCTGACTTATAAAGCATGTTTATGGCTGAAAATTTGATAATTTAAGGTTGTATGTTTTCTTTCAAATTATTATTAGATTGCAAGATTGGAGGAAGATAAAGAACTCCTTAACCAGTTGCACAGTGTTGATCCCACAAGAGAGAGCAAACGAATGGAGCAACTTGTTCGAGCAAAAGCCCATTTGCATCAGAAATTAAAAAGTTTAGAAGCTGAAATAGCAGAATTAAGAGCTGAAAAAGAGAATTCTAGTGCTCAGGTAGAAAATGTCCAAAGAATTCAGGTGCGACAGTTGGCTGAGATGCAGGCTACAGTCAGATCCCTGGAGGTAAGGTTTTAATTGCTTCCCGATAGACGATGGCATCCTTTTTCTTTTTTTATTTGAAGTGCAGTTGACAGACCTTTGATTTTTAGAGCATAAATATGTGCTCACCACTTTAATGCTGACGCATTTGTGGAATCCCAAGAGTAATACTTTCTGTAAAGAAGAAAGCTCTTGATTGAAGCAATAGCTATGCTACCTCATTTACAAAGGGATTATTTATTCTTTGGGAACCATGTCATCTAGTTGAAATGTTTTAACTCTTATAATGCCACAGAGTAGAATATTGAAAAATTTCTTTAAAAAATTGAGTTTCTGAAGACTAAAATCATCTCAAACCAGAAAGAGCAATTTCTTTCTAGTCATTCCCTTACTCTGTGATTTAAGATCTTAAAATCATAAGTCCTGTTTCAACAGAAATACTGCACTTATGTCTTACGACAGCTTCATGCCAGAGTAACAAAATTCAGCTTGGCTGCTAATGCATATAAAGCCTTTACTGAAGTATTCCTAAGTTTATTAGGGAAAGAAAAGAGCTGTCAGAGCTACATTAGTACTCTTAGGTATTCTCCTATGAAGTAAGTTCTTGGTTTCCATTGTTGGAAAGGAAAAACTTTTACTTTATCCTCTTAGGTTCAGTGTTTGAGGATTGTGAGTTAAACTGACAACAGACAGATTAGCAAGAGAAAAGGCAGATTTTTATTCATGTGTGTAAACAGGAGTTCACAGAAAAATGTGACTCAGAGACAATGTAATTTGGGGCTTATACACCATTTTAATGAGGAAAAGAGATGGGGAGAAAGGACAATTATAGGAAAACAAATGACTTTTAGGAAAGATAAATGGGCCCTTAGGAAAGCAAATGGGAGATGTGACAATTTTGTGATGATGTTTGTGTAGGTGATTTCTTATCCTGGTGGTGTTGTCTCCTGTGGTAGAAATTGATCTTCCCTAGTTATGAAACCCCTGGGGAAGGGAATTCTGACACTTAAATTCTTTTTAGAGGCTCTGCTTTTAGACAGATAAGAGGAGTTCAAGGAAAAAATTTTTCCTGTGTCTTCTGATTCTCAGAAGACTTCAGCTCAAAGTAATTTTTATGTTGCAGTGGCAAATTCTGGACCCCTTTACCATTTTTATTCAGATAATGCTTAGTGTCTTACGTGAAGCAAATATACTAGTTTCATAGTTTTTAAAAGTTTATTTATTTTGAGCAATCTGAAATGTTTTATTTTCAGAATGTTTCAAAATAGTTGTGAAGTGATTTGAACGGGAGGGAAATTAGTGTGCACATAGTTTTTATTTAAAATCCAATATCCAAATCCAAAATAGCGAGTTTTTTCCAGGCTACCAACTGGTAAAAGAAGTATATTAGTATGTTTTGAAGAGTAGAAGTCACCTTTTTGTTTTCCAAATGAAACTCCTGACAGTATTTAGTAGACTCCTGAACTAAAGTTGTCATTGGACAGTATCACTGGACCTTAGACACGAGGCAGCTCAGAATGAAGTGTTTATGTTGCCAACCCTCCATCCTTAACGTATCTCCTCAGTGACAGATTAAGTGGGATGACTGTGATTTGAGTATGGTATGTGATCTCTGTGTGAAACTTTGTGTTGAGGTCATTTAGTGATTATTTTTAGGCCAAGTTGAATGATGACACAGGGTGGGAAGTTTATTTGTGATGTTTTCAAAAAAGCCTATGTTTTTATTATTTGTCAGATGAAAATAAGTAAATGGCAGTAGCATGCCTTTCTTTGTTGTTGGGTTTTTTGGTTTTTTTTTTGGCTCTCATTGTGCCTGGAGAGTATCATTTTATATGTAAGGAAAATAAGTTTTTGAATTATTTTTAATGCACTCCTTATCATATTTAAGATATATAGGAAATGAGATGTTATAGAACTGAAGCTTATCCTTTAATTGCAAAATGTTTTCATGTTAGCAATTTTGAATGGAAATATTTTTAAAAAATATTTATTTTTCCCTTTCTAATTAAAGAGTACTATGAGTATTACCAACCAGGAATTTTCTTGACAACTTCATTAAGAATTTTTATTATGTGATGAGGTCAGGAACTGTGGAGTTCTTTGCCCATACTTTCAAAAGCTCCAGATTAGTTGAGGATTTTAAAATTTTCATCTCTTGGGTTTTTTTTTTTCCTTAATCTCCATTGATTTTAGATTTTCAGTTCTCACTTCTTAATACCACAAATGAGCCCTCCTGTCTTCCTGGGAGTATATTTTTTCGTATCTTCTCTGCACTTATAATCCCCCAGAATGCTTATTTGAATTATGTTCACAATAATAGTAAAGGGGTATCAAGTGTGTGTGTTAGGTATGTATTCTCTGAGAGAAGTATATGGGTTTTAGCTTGGTGGTGGGGGCTGTTGATCAGTAAGTTGTCTAGGTAACCTTCTTGCATATTTCCTGGAACAAATCTCTTTCATTTGAATTCTTCTAGTTGCTTTGAGAAAACTTGTTACTTTGGTATATCTTGATGTTGAAGTTTTGAATAATTTGAGGTAGTATGATTATTACATTTATTTAATTAGTGCTTATTTTATTTTTATATAATTGTGAAAAATTATCAGCAAATTTTAAAATATTTTGTTTTAATAAAAGGCTGAAAAACAGTCAGCTAAACTACAGGCTGAACGCTTGGAAAAAGAGCTACAATCAAGCAATGAACAAAACACTGCGTTAATTAGTAAATTGCATAAAGCCGAACGGGAAGTAAATACATTGGCCAGTAAAGTAAGTTGTCCTCAGTATTTACTTTATTCTTTAGAATGCTTGAGACTGTATAATGACAAAGGAATTTTGTGTGTAAGTATCTTACTTTTCTACGTTGAAGTCTCTTTTTGGTCTTATTCTACCTTCTAAATACATGTAGAATTTGACCATTCTAACCGCCTGTATTGTGACCACTCTAGTCCAGTTTTTAGATCAGCCTCCTAACTTGGTTTCTTCACTCTACCCTGTCAGAGCTTTGTGTGATGTGGCCTCTGCAGTCTTTCCCCAGTCCTCATAGTCCGTTTTCCCTCCTGTTTACTTTGCTCTAGCCTCACTGGTCTTCTCACTCTTCTTGGATCAGGCTTCTACCTCAGGGCCTTTGTGCTTGCCTGCCTTGCATGATCTTCCCTCACATATGTATATTGCTTTCTTCCTCACCTGTTTCTGATGTTGCCTTATCAGATAGGACTTTGGTTTCTTCACTTAGTGAAATATCATCTTCCCTCTTCCTCCACCTTATTCTCTGTCTTTTTCATCTGCTTTATTTTCCTTCATGTGTCTTAATGCCAGGTGATATATTTGTTTATTTTTGTCTTTTCTGTCCCTTTTTCTTCAATCAAATATAAGCTCCAGGAGAACTGGGACATTGCTTTTGTTACTGTTAGATCTTAGCTCCTGGAACAATGCTGGTACAGTAGACACTCAATAAATATTTGTTAAATGAGTGAATCAAAAGCATGATCTGCATTTTTTTTTTAAAGAATATAGTGGTTTGAGCATCTTTAATATACAGTATTCTCAGAAATTTAGATTTTTTTCCTCCTTCAAAGGCAGTATATATAAGGAATCCAGTAACCAGAAGTAGGATACCAATGATGAAAGTACTTCATAGAATACTGTAGTGAATATCAGCACTGGGAGGGGTCAGACATACTCAAATTACATTTCTTCCCGTTATTAGCTGTGTGATCTTGGGCAATTTACTTTCTCTGTGAAGACTTTAGCATTTTCTTTTATGAAAGAAGACTAATACTTTAGAGTGTGGCAGAGATTAAATGAGATATTCCACACTTAGATATAAAGCACTTAGCATAAGACTAATATATAATCACCTCAATATACCTATATTAGTAGTACTTGGGGCAGCTCTAAGAACTTGAAAATAGAATTGATTTCTGTCAATGAGATCATGTATTATATTTCTATTAGAGTAATGTAAAATCATCTTAAAAAAAGTTTCTAAACCATAGGGAACTTACCATAGTCTGGTAGAAATATGTGGACTTATCTAGAGGAGTAATGTATTGATCATAAATTCCTTGTCCAGAGTCAAACAGTGTTTATGACAGAAGAAAGAGATAGTTTTAGTTGGCAGAGTGTGAGTATTCTGGTCCCACTGAAGAGATTATTCTTACTGTGGAAAGGAATACCTCAATCTGTTTTAAGCTGTGGCTATGAAATAATCAATTTCTCCCATTCCTTTCGTTCTGATTGCATTATCCTAAGCAGCTTTCTCTGAAATTTTTTGTACAGGGAGAGAATGCACTGGTCCTTCAGAGTTAGAATATTCTAGTTTCCATTACAGTTTTTTCTCATGATTAATAAACTGACTTTCTGGTTTTATAGATCACTTTTTGTAAACTTAAGTAGTGTGAACTTTGTAAGCTTTAGTAATCTCTCTCTGACCTTGAGAACTGTCTTCAAGTGTAGTGACAGAACTGGATTTCTGTGTCTGAAAGGCCAAACCATGATATTAGATATATCAGATGCCATCCTTGGAAGAGAGTCTACCCAGTTTTTTCTGTGGCAAATACATATATTTTCCACTTTCAGACTGTATGTTCATTAACATACATTGCTAAGAGTTGCCTGTTTTGTTAAAGGCACAATTTGCATTATTTTGCATATAAATGGTCTATTAGAAACCACCCATCAACTTTAGACAAATCAAGTTTTCATTTGAGATCTTGCATTATAAAAATATTTTGTTGGAAGGATAAATTTTAAAATAGTGTTTTAAGTATTGTCACAGTTTTCTTTGCAACTTGAAATTTTCATCAACATTTTGCAGTTCTCACAAATGGTTGTTTGCAATGCAAAGGAACACCTGGGGTGTTTTTGTCTAAATATTCAGATTTGTAAATGTTTGTTAGGTTTTGAACAGAGTTATGTAACTATCAGTGTCTTGAATTAAAAAGTATTACCAAAGATGGCCTAAAAATAATGACCTTAAAAATATTTTATATTCAGTTAGATAAATTCTTCTGTTACCTCTTGATGTGTTTGAGCTTTAGGACTCCAATAAAATGTACAGTTTTAAGGAAGTCATCCCACAGAGTTATCCTTATTATATAAGTTAATAAGGTCATTCCATCTCTGACCTTTGAAAAAGATCAGTTTGAATACTGTCTCTTTGGAATTTACCTGAGGAGCTTGAGTAATACATTTTTTCAACTATATTTGAATTTCTTGCTTACGCATATTGTTTTCTTGTGTGTATTTGTGTAATTTAACAGATTCTGAACCCTTATAAAATGCCTATTCTTGCTACTTTTTATACTTCTTAAAGTTTTATTAATACTAGCTAATATTCTCTGAATACTTCTGTTGTGTCAAAAGCAAAAAGGAAATTCACAAAGACTAGACTACATGGAAGACACATTGTGGAAAAACAAACAGGGTAGCTTGGCCCTGGGAAGCTAAGACGACTGTAAATCTTTTCAAATTATGTGCGACGTTTTAATCTTGTATATTTTATTTAAGAAAAGATTTCTGGTTTTCCTAGAGTTTTTGATGTTTGATTACAAAAGTTAAAAACTAGGAATCTAGAGGCAGAAAGAAACTTATACCCATTTGGGATTTGGTTCATATTACTCATAGAAAGTACTTTTATTTGTCATATCTCAGTAATTAATATTCATACAAGTTTTTCCATTTTTAATCAAATAATTCCTTTTAATATCTTTTAGGAAGTTAATTAACTGTTAGTATGAGTGCAGTCATTTTAGGATTTTAAAAATGTGGCACTAAAGGAAAACAAACTTATCAGGGTCGTCAGATAAATTTGAATGCCTGTTGCTTGGGCATATACCACTAGTTTAATAATAGTAGTAATCTGAAGACAACTTCCTGTGTGATGTTGAAGCTGAAACTCCAATACTTTGGCCACCTGATGCAAAGAGCTGACTCATTTGAAAAGACCCTGATACTGGGAAAGATTGAGGGCAGGAGAAGGGGATGACAGAGGATGAGATGGATGGCATTGTTGCAGGAAGGGGGACCCCTTCCAGGGCCCAAAACTGGGCTCTTGTCTAACACTTGGAAAAGAGTTGTCCGAGGAGACACGTGCTGACAAAGCAAGAGATTTTATTGGGAAGGGCACCCCGGTGGAGAGCAGTAGGGTAAGGGAACCCAGGAGAACTGCTCTGCCATGTGGCTCGCAGTCTTGGGTTTTATGGTGATGGGATTAGTTTCTGGGTGATCTTTGGCTAATCATTCGTCTTTCCTGGTGGTGCACGCATCACTCAGCCAAGATGGATGCTAGCGAGAGGGATTCTGGGAGGTGGACGGACTCCCAGTGTTTCCATTCAGCCTTTTGGGAACTCTTCCAGTTGGTGGTGGCTTATTAGTTCCCTGTTCCTTATCAGGATCTCCTGTCATAAAACAACTCATGCAAATGGTTACTGTGGTGCCTGGCCAGGGTGGGCGGTTTCAATCAGTGTGCTTCCCCTAACAGCATCACTGACTCAGTGGACATGGGTTTGGGTGGACTCCAGGAGTTGGTCATGGGACAGGGAGGCCTGGTGTGCTGTGGTTCATGGGGTCGCAAAGAGTCGGACATGTCTGAGCGACTGAATTGAACTGTTTATTCAGTTTCATTGATGATGGATTAATTGAAAAATATTTTCTCATTTCAGTAAATCTCTGAATGAATTAAAACTATGATTTTATATATTTTGTAGTTCTTCTCATTGAAATGAAAGATTCTGCAAAATAACATGGCTCTGATTTTCTACCTCATCTATAAAGCAGCTGTATACAATGTGGTTTGCTAATGAAGTGTATGTCATTCTTAACTTTCTGCAGTTAGTGTATAATAGCAGGTTATGATTACATTTGTCATACAAATTGGACTTTCATTATAGCTGTATTTAAATTTTAAAGCATTTATGAATTCTATCCATGAAATTATAAAAACTCAATCTATAGCAAATTTGAATTTTAAACAATACAATTTTTTAGCTGCTCTGAAATCATTTAGAAACTGCTTTGTAAATACTGTTCTTTGAGATTTGCTTTCATAGAAAAGAACTTCAGGAAGATTTAGAAATGCAAATCTAATGTCAGCACGAGGTATTCATTTTGTGTAGTGTCATTTGCAAATCTCTGGGTTAATTTGGAGGGTTGTGTCTTAGTGTGATTCTAGCAGTACAAAGGCAGCACGGTACTTTATTTGTTTCTTTTCAAAGTGAAGATTTTGCACGAAACCATGTTACGGTTCCAAGACCTTTCACAGACGGAGTCTTTTCCAGTGAGATGCTTCTGTTTCTCCTCTTTGCCCTCTTTGGCTCTGGGGCCTCTTCCTGATTTATTTCTAACTCCCTTCTCTAGTTTTTATAGACTTTTATTGCACTCACGTAAATTATCCTTTATCCTCCTATTACCGCCATCTTATATTTTACGTATTTGCCTTTCTATAGTTGTGATTTTTCTCCTTTGATTTAATAATTTTATACAATAGTATAATATGTGAGAATGCAGGCTTATCTAACCTTTATGTCTATATGGTTAAATCCTCAATATAGTACTGTACCTAATTTTGGAAACACCTCACCAAAGGACAGGGATATGGAAACTTAGAGAGTAGTGCAGATGATTAGAAAGACAAAACTTTCTTCTTTGCTGCTGTATCCCCAAGCTTCTCAGACAGTGCTTGGGCACATAATAGGCGCTCAGAAATATTTATTGAATAAACAAAGCAATACTACTTATGAACTATAATCATTCAGCTTTCAAAAGGAATGTCTCAGAAAAAGCTATGTTGGTTAACTGTATAGAAAATATTAGTTGCATTGACCTTGGGTCTTTAAAAGAATCAGATTTGGGCAGTAAAGGTTTAAATTAGGTTTATACATTTTGTACTTGTTTAACCTGCTAACCAACCTGTGCACACGTGCGCGTGCGCACACACACACACACACAAACAATTTAGTCACCAGATTGAATAGATTATTCTTTCTTGTCCACTTTGTCAGTCCTTTGCCTCATAATTGGTTCATTTCTTTGCAGTTTCTTGATCCAATACACTTAGAGTTAACTTTCTGAAATAAAGATGATTATATCACTTTTAACAGCTAACAGGATAAACAGTCCTTTTGTTTGGCATATAGGTTTATTCCCTGACAGATTTCACACCTTTCTGTGCTGTATCTGTAACAAGTTGGTGGTTGTTTTCCGAGCAGACTGTTGATATTCTACTTTTATAATATTTTATATGCTGTGTCTTATACCTAAAATGCCTTCTTGTCACCAGCACTCTTTTTTGGAAGAAGACATCAATATTTCTTCCCTGAAGATGTTTCAGTCATTGTTAGATTTTAGGTACTTGCAGTTAAACTTTTAAAGGCCAGATTAAGCCAGATGACCCCATCCAGCTATTTAAAGAAGTGACTCGGTTCTGTTAGAAGCAGACTATTTCCTCAGTGCCAAGTACTGGTCTAGGCACTGAAGCATCTCCCCTCCTAGAAGGTGCCTACTCTCTGTACTCTGCTACCAAAAGTTTTCCTCCTTTCTCGTAATGTTTTTGGGTTAGCACTTAGTGGCAAGAAAATGACCAATAGTAATTTCAATTTCTGATTATCAACAGGTAAAGGAGCTTAAGCATTCAAACAAACTAGAAATAACAGACATCAAACTGGAGGCAGCAAGAGCTAAGAGTGAGCTAGAAAGAGAAAGGAATAAAATTCAAAGTGAACTGGATGGTAATATATGATTTCCCGTGCTTTTTACTGTTACTGTCACATATAAATTCAGATTACTAAAATAGATCAAACTGAATTTTTATTTCCAATTTTAAGCTTAATTGAATTTTAATTTTAGAACACATATGTATTGTTTTTGTTTGTGTGTTAAATGTTCATTCTGTGATGTAACTTAAAAAATCAATCTTATGGTTATATCATAGTTATTTGATTAATACATAAATTAAGTGAAACTTTATGAATAGGATTCCGTACTTCCAAGGTTTATAACTTAAAATCTCTTTAGATCATGTGATTATCAGTCTCAGATCATTTTAATTCTAAAGAATGTAAGGAACGTAGATGGGTTTCAGGCCCAATTTTTAAGTCAAAATTTTTTTTTTTAGGTAGATGCTAGGCCAGTTGTTGGGTCTAGTTCAGTCTCAGCTTATTTTTAAATTCCAGTTTAGCATTTAAATGTCCTTATCATCAAGATTTCTCAGAATTTATATTGTTCCTGACTTTTCTTCAGTATGTAAATAAGCTGCCTGGACTTGCAGCTCTCATCAAATTGGTCTTTAGTTGAACTAGATTCCAGTTTCAGACAGAGCTTATGATGAATGACTGTTTTCATTATTCATTTCTGCTTGATGTTGACTCATGGATTTTCATAGTGTTAGGGAGCAAATTTTCTTTGGAACTTAGAGTTTGAGAGCCAGCTTTGCATCTTTTTAAACTTTGAGTTAGATATGAATTTGTTTTAACCATTCTATATATAAAATACTTGTCATTTCATTACAAGGAAAATTTGTGAATTCATTGGACACACTTGAAAGCTTCCAATTTATATTAGAAATCTAACAGTTCTAATAGGTTTTGATTTTATGCACTCTGCTTCCCAGCTAGCTTTCTGTGGGATTTAGATTACAGACCATTTTAGAAGTATTTAAACCTCTTTTGATATTACCTAGGTTGATGTCCCCAGCTCTCAAGATCCAAATGAGTAAAATGTATATACCGTTTATTAAGGTTTTTTTGTGTGCATGCTTAATAAAATGACAAATGAAGTCTGAGTGGTAGTCTTTTTCATTAAGAAAAACTTGTCAACAAATGTAAAGATCTTTGAGATATGTATCCGGAGAGACTTTTTATGTTCTTTGTCTTACTGACTTATGAATATTTGCTGTTAATTACAATTTTTCTTTTTAATAACATTGAATATAGTAGAGTGTTCTTCTTTAAAAAATACTAGGATTACAGTCAGACAATGAAATTCTCAAATCAGCTGTTGAACACCACAAAGTGCTGTTAGTAGAAAAGGACCGTGAATTAATACGTAAAGTACAAGCTGCCAAAGAAGAAGGTTATCAAAAACTTGTGGAATTACAAGATGAAAAGTAAGTAATTAATTACCTTATTTTGTGTTAAATCTCCTTGCAGATGAAAACATTTTGCTGTCATATCATGCTTATTGTAGTTCTTATAATGTAATTATCATTTGTTGTTTTAGGCTAGAACTTGAGAGCAGATTAGCGGATTTAGAGAAAATGAAAGTGGAACATGATGTCTGGAGGCAGTCTGAAAAGGATCAGTGTGAAGAGAAATTGCGAGCTTCACAGATGGCAGAAGAGTCGGCCAGAAGGGAACTACAGAGTATTAGGTTATATATGCACATGTTTTTTAAACTTTATTTTGAAATAATTTCATAGCTAACAAAACATTATAAAACTACTACAGAGTATTCCCATATAATCTTTGCCCATATCTCTCATATATTTGAATTATTTTGATACCTTTGTTGAAAATCAGTTGGCCTTATATATGTGTGTGTCTGTATTCTGCTCTGCTCTGTTTCACTGATCTGTATGTCTGTCTTGACACCAATATCACTCTCTTGACTACTGTAGCTTCATAGTAAGTTTGATTCGGGTAGTGCCTATCTTCTACCTTGTTCTTTTTGTGCAAGATTGTTTTGACTTCTCTCAGTCCTTTGCCTTTCTACATAAACTTGAAAATCAGTTTATCGCAAAGACTTGTTAAGATTTTGATTGGTATTGCATTGAATCTGTAGCTCAGTTTAAGAAGAGTTGTCATCTCAAGTCTCTCCAGTCAAGGAATATGGCATATCTCTCCATGTACTGTATTTCTGTTCTAAGTTGCTTCAGTTGTATCCAACTCTTTGTGGCCTCATGGACTGTAGCCCGCCAGGCTCCTCTGTCCATGGAATTTCTCAGGCGAGAATACTCGTGTGAGCTGCCATTCCCTTCTCCAGGGGATCTTCTTGACCCAGGGATCGAACCCCACATCTCTGTGTCTCCTGCATTGGCAGGCAGATTCTTTACTACTAGTGCCACCAGGGAAGCCCAAAGAACACTGGACTGGGAGTCAGAAGTTTTTCGTTCAACAAACAGTTGTTGAGCATATACTATGTGCCAAGCTCAATTCTAGATACTGGGCATTCAGGAGATTCAGATAACTAAGACATACTCTCTGTCCTGAAAGGGACAAGTTCAATACCTATAGTGGGGTGGTGTTGAGATGGGAATGATAAGTGGGAGGATGACTATAACCGGGGTACAAGTCCTGGTTTAGGCCTACCGTTTTCTTTTCAGCTTTTGATCAGTGCCTCGCACTGTGCTTGTATGCATGCTTAGTCACTCAGTTGTGTCCAGCCCTTTGTAATCCTTTGGACTGTAGCCTACCTGGCTCCTTTGTCCATGGGATTTCCCAGGCAAGATACTGGAGTGGGTTAACTATTTCCTTCTCCAGGGGATTTTCTCTATCCAGGAATCGAACCTGTGTCTCCTACATTACAGGCAGATTCTTTACCACTGATTCTACTCTGAAAACATTTATATTATATTTGGGTCATCTTTAATTATTGTCATCAAAGTTTTGTAGTGTTCATTGTGTATATCAA
Organism: Redunca redunca; assembly: GCA_006410935.1. NCBI lineage: Eukaryota > Metazoa > Chordata > Mammalia > Artiodactyla > Bovidae > Redunca > Redunca redunca. The sequence goes on from SJYQ01031907.1 coordinate 97,822, forward strand.
GCTCATATGGTATGAATTTTAATTCTAAGCATTTTTATGTGATTATAAACAGTTATTTAAAAAATTTTTACTTCCTAATTGTTTATTTCTAACATCCGAGGTCTCCTGCATTGCAGGCAGATTCTTTACCAAATGAGCTATCAGGGAAGCCCGTCCAAAAAAGAAAACACACACATAGTTAGAAATATAGTTGACTTTTATGTGTTGGTCTTGAATTCTGTGACCTTACTAAAGTCATGTATTTTCTACTAGCTGCTTTGTGAGTTCTTAGTTTTCTAACATCATGTTGTATACCTTGTACTTTCTTTTAGTTTATTTCTTAATTTTTGGGGTTATTTTTTGAGTTGGAAATTTACTTCACCTAATGTTCATTCTTTCATTTTTATTGGTAAAAGTGTCGTGCTGAGAATTTTCTTATTACTGCTTTAAATGTATCATAGAGATTATGATATGTAGTGTTTTAATTATCGTTATTTTTTAGAAATTCTCTAACTATAATTTGCATCTTTTTACCTAGGAGTTAATTGAAGATGTGTTAATAGAAGGTGTGGTTGTTTAATAGAAGGTGAAATGAATAGTTTTCAAGGGCTGCCATACATAGCAAAATACCATAGACAGGGGTAATTTAAGCAATGGAATTTTTTTTTCTTATAGTTCCGGAGGTTAGAAGCCTGAGATCCCTATATATGTAGGTTGAGTTTCCCCTGAGGCCTCTGTCCTTGACTTGAGTGGTTGCATTCTTACTGTGCCCTTAGTCGTGTCTGACTCTTCACAACTGTTATGGGATTCTCCAGGCAAGAGTACTGTTGTGGGTTGCCATTGCCTTCTCCGTTTCTGCTTTATAGGACATACTAATGTTTTCTTTGTGACCTAATATATCAAGGCCAGGACTAGGGTAAAGCCAGTGAGGCAATAAGGGTGCAAAATTTAAGGCGGTACTCTTATGTGTTGACATTGGACTTGTAGGAAATCTGGACTGAGTCTCATTAAATTTTTTACCCTGGGTACCTCTCTTGCCTTATCCCAGTCTTAGACCTGTAATACATAATCAATTTTGTGAGTGTTACATAAGGACTAGTAAAGAAAGTGCTCAATTATAAGAGTTTAAAATTTGGTATATACATCCATAAGATCTACCTTATTAACTGTGGTGTTTAGTTCTTCTCCATACTTTTATTTTTTGTTCATTTGTCTTGTACAAAGAGTTATATATTAAAGGCTCCTATTGTTTAATGTGCTTCTATCTATGACTCCTTAACATTTCTTGTAATTTTTTTGCTTCATAGGTAATTGCTATATTATTGGTATATAGATAATTATAACAGTCACACTTATGAATTATGGCTGTTAGCATTTAAAAGCACTTTCTTTTTGTCTTGAATTTCACTTTGATATTATTATTACTCCTGTTTTCTTATTGCTTCCTTTTGCCTGGTATACTTACTGTTAGTCTGTCTTTTTAAATGTGTCTTTTATGTGTAGCATACATAAGCATCTGGGTCTTGCTTTATATCCAAACTAGAGACCTTTTTGTTTTAATGGATGAGTTAAGCCTGTTCACAGGCAGTGAGCACATATGCAGGGGGAGCATAAGAGATCACTTGTTGAGATTTAGAATTATCTTCCTCTTTTTCATTAGAGGTATTTTGAAATTTGGGTATTTTCTGTCTTGTGTTTATGTGAAAGATGTGATTTTGTGTGGCTTTATTTGATCTTGATTTTCTGTATTTTTTGTAGGACATGTGTGTGTGTGTGTGTGTATACATATATATAAAACATAGAACTAGGCATTTACTGTTACCTTTTGCTACCTGGAAGGCCCCTATATCTGCTTTTTTAAAAATTCTAAAATCTTAATGACTTTCTAATTATATAGATTACAGTTGAGAGGTTTTTTTTTTTTTTAAATCATGTTCATTAAGCTGTAGCTTATGTTTTGGAACACAGTTTTTAATTTTCATTACCCAGGAAAGAATCACCTCAGGCAAAAATATATGTATTATTTACAAATGTCAGGTTTTATGAGCTATTAATTTAAATGTTAGCTACGACAATTCAAGGATCATAAATCTGTTATGGATTTTGAGAGTCAATCTTATGCTACTCTTTGCTTTTAGGTGGGTACATATTTTTTTGATGAATCAGGAAAGCTTGGCTCTTTTTAAAATCTCTTCTTGACAGTCTCCAGAAAGGAGAGAGAGGGGCCCACCCTCACCCCAGAAACCTCACTCTAATGTTTTATCTTATTGTGGTCCCACTGTTTGGCCAATTAGAATCCTTTCTGTTAGAATTTAAGCCTGTTTCTCCTGGTTTGGGCTTCTGTTGCTATAGTGATAAAATGTGCAGCAGTCATCACTTGAAGACAATAATGAACTTGACCCTTATTTTTTTATGCTATATAAAGCAGCTTTCATTCCTGTATTTTTAAAATATAAATGATTTTGTATTAGCCACTTTGATCATTTTTTGATTCCTCTTCAGTTTCTCCAGGTCATTTATAATGTCTGATGGACCCTAATTTATTAAAATAAGGACCTAGTAACCAACTTAAAATATATTAATTAGCAGAAGGGTTACTTCACAAAATTTGTGCATTTTTTAGTAGTCAACAATTGTGTTTTTCCTGTGGCAATTCTGATCTTCTGATTTATTAAGTCTAGCTATATCAACCAGGTCTATTTTGATGAGTTAATAAAACAATCATCACTGTGACTTGTCTTACTTAGAATTTGTGGTAGGTCAGAAAGAGACTACCTGTGGAGAAAAAGGTTTTGCTAAGGTTATGATAAAGGACAGAAATGGTATGAACCTAACAGAAGCAGAAGATAGAAGAGGTGGCAAGAATACACAGAAGAACTGTACAAAAAAGATCTTCACGACCAAGATAATCACGATGGTGTGATCACTCATCTAGAGCCGGACATCCTGGAATGTGAAGTCAAGTGGGCCTTAGAAAGCATCACTATGAACAAAGCTAGAGGAGGTGATGGAATTCCAGTTGAGCTATTTCAAATCCTGAAAGATGATGCTGTGAAAGTGCTGCACTCAATATGCCAGCAAATTTGGAAA